>BRDA01008458.1:0-26594 GCA_036984385.1 Crenuchus spilurus | reverse complement strand
GTAAGACACACATACAGGCTCAGTTTCATTTTAATTGTAAGTATTGATATTTATTAGTACTCATATTGGTACTTGGTATCGGCAAGTACTTAAATATAAGTACTTGTACTCGGACTCGGTTTTTAAAAATGTGGTATCGGTGCATCCCTACTAGGAGCTCTAATGTAGCATTGTGTTTTGGTGAGGCACAGCTCACTCAAGCAGGGAAAACATAATATGAGTTTGGATTTGGTGTCAAAGTTTCTTTGCTCTTGAATGCCTTCCTTGTTATTTCACTTTGCATTGTTGCACAAATCCAAAATGTCGAAGAACATCTGAAGTTAAGGCTTAACGCACTCCTTGAAGGGTCAGAATATTTCACAACACATTGTCTATTTAATGGGTTTCAGATATGCTGATATATTGTGAAAAGACACACTCTAAACCAGTTGTGGGCAATTAATTTTCCCAAAGGGCCACATGAGTAATCAGAACAGTTTTAGAGGGCCAGACTAATATACTTAACTCTGTTCTGCCCAATGCATATAAACTGTATACAGTATATACACTGCTCAAAAAAATAAAGGGAACACTTAAACAACACAATATAATTCCAAGTAAATCAAACTTCTGTGAAATCAAACTGTCCACTTAGGAAGCAACACTGATTGACAATCAATTTCACATGCTGTTGTGCAAATGGAATAAACAACAGGTGGAAATGATTGGCAATTAGCAAGACACACTCAATAAAGGAGTGGTTCTGCAGGTGGGGACCACAGACCACTTCTCAGTACCTACCAGGAGACAGGCCAGTACACCAGGAGATGTGGAGGAGGCCGTAGGGATGGCAAAAACCCAGCAGCAGGACCGCTACCTCCGCCTTTGTGCAAGGAGGAACAGCAGGAGCACTGCCAGAGCCCTGCAAAATGACCTCCAGCAGACCACAAATGTGCAGGTGTCTGCACAAACGGTTAGAAACTGACTTCATGAGGATGGCACATCAATGCGAGCTGTGGCAAGAAGGTTTGCTGTGTCTGTCAGCATAGTGTCCAGAGGCTGGAGGCGCTGCCAGGAGACAGGCCAGTACACCAGGAAACAGAGGGGGCCGTAGGAGGGCAACAACCCAGCAGCAGGACCGCTACCTCCGCCTTTGTGCAAGGAGGAACAGGAGGACCCGTGCCAGAGCCCTGCAAAATGACCTCCAGCATTCCACAAATGTGCATGTGTCTGCACAAACGGTTAGAAACCGACTCCATGAGGATGGTATGAGGGCCCGACATGCACAGATGGGGGTTGTGCTCACAGTCCAACACCGTGCAGGACGCTTGGCATTTTCCAGGGAACACCAGGATTGGCAAATTCGCCACTGGCGCCCTGTGCTCTTCACAGATGAAAGCAGGTTCACACTAAGCACATGTGACGGACGTGACAGAGTCTGGAGACGCCATGGAGAGCGATCTGCTGCCTGCAACATCCTTCAGCATGACCGGTTTGGCAGTGGGTCAGTAATGGTGTGGGCTGGCATTTCTTTGGAGGGCCACACAGCCCTCCATGTGCTCGCCAGAGGTATCCTGACTGCCATTAGGTACCGAGATGAGATCCTCAGACCCATTGTGAGACTATTCTGGTGCGGTTGGCCCTGGGTTCCTCCTAAAGCAGGACAATGCTAGACCTCATGTGGCTGGAGTTTGTCAGCAGTTCCTGCAAGATGAAGGCATTGAAGCTATGGACTGGCCCACCCGTTCCCCAGACCTGAATCCGATTGAGCACATCTGGGACATGTTTCGCGCCATCCACCAACGTCACGTTGCACCACAGACTGTCCAGGAGATCCCTCAGCAGACCATCAGCCACCTCATCAAGAACATCATACAGGTCATACAGGCATGTGGAGGCCACACACAATACTGAGCCTCATTTTGACTTGTTTTAAAGGCACAGTATGTAGTTTCCAGCGACATCTAGTGGTTTAGTTTCCATATTGCAACCAACTTAAAACTATTTCCACAGCCCCCCCCCCTTCAAAACATGAAGAAGTCTCTACGGTGGCCGTAAGGTTTCAAATCTTTGATACTCCCGAACGCGATGTCTTATAGCAGCTTTAGAGCTAGTGATATGTCAAGTGATAAGATTAATTTTAATTAGAAATTTAGGAAATGTAATATGTAAAATTATCATAGCTACAATGCAGACGGAACATATTTTCTGCATTTCAGTAGTACTATTGTAAACGTTAGCTGTTTTCTGTACAAAAGACAAGGTAATGTAACAAAGTAAACACATCAAACTTTTTTTTTTTTTTTTCACGGCAAGACGGCGGCGCGCAGTTGCGCAGCGGCTTCTCACGCTACCACAGAAGCAGCAACTTTGGATAATAACGTTCAGGCTGAGCTGGGCAGACTACGGTCTTCTCCGGACACCGGCCCGCTGGAGTGGAACACAGGTCGGGAGGAGGAGACGAGACCGGTGGCAGAAGCGGGGCAGCGTGCTAGCCAGGCTAAAGGCTAACATTAATCGTCCCCCGATTCCATCTATTTTCCTCTCCAACATCCTCTCTCTGGACAACAAGCTGGACCTCCTGTGGCTGAGGATGAATGTTTCTGAGATGATGAGGAATTGCGCTGTGATTTGTCTCACAGAAACATGGCTGAACCAGAGTATGTTGGACTCGGCCTTCCAGCTCGCCGGCTGGCAGCTCTTCCGAGTGGACTGTAACCAGCAGTCTGGGAAAACCAGAGGGGGTGGCTTAATAATCTACGTCAGAAAAGGTTGGCGTACAAACTGTGTGTTGGTAAACAGCCACTGTCTGAGACGAGCATAAGAATCTTGACGAGCATAAGAATGTTCCGCCATCTTAACAAATAAACAAAAAAAACGTTATTCTTGCTTCTCCTCTGTGTATTTCTTCTTATTGAGGTTTTATTGAGGTATATGTGTATTTCTTTTTCTTCTTCTCCTGTTTTATGTCAGCCAACGGTAAAACAAAGCTACAGCGCCATCGAATTTGAGTGGCCAATTCGTCATTACAACACAAACGGTTTTTGCTAGCCTCGTTTGTCCTTTTTGAACTACTGTAGAAACATGGCGATGCAACATGGCGGCATCAGTCGCCGTTCGACCCGCGACCAATGTAGATATAAACAGCTTATTCTAAGGTAAAATAATCAAACGACTTCTTAGTTTATAATGATTAGATGTGTTTTTAATGATTTTTATTAGTGATTATCTTAAATTCTGCTAAAAGATAACCCAAAATATTACATACTGTGCCTTTAAATCAAAGTCGGATCAGCCTGTAGTGTTTTTTTCCACTTTAATTTTGTGTATGACTCCAAATCCAGGCCTCCATTGGTTAATAAATTTCCATTGATGATTTTTGTGTGATTTTGTTGTCGGCACATTCAACTTTGTACAGAACAAAGTATTCAATGAGACTATTTCATTTATTCAGATCTAGGATGTGTTAATTGTTCCCTTTATTTTTTTGAGCAGTGTATAATATCCCTTTATAAAAAAAATGTGAAACATTACAAATATATCCTGCTCTCGCACACACTTACTCTTCATTTAGTGGAGGGTGCATGCATGCGCACTTAAATGTTACCCGTGTGCTCCCAAATCTTTTTTTCTGCTCTTGCGGTCAGAATTCACCACAAAAACACCTCCATAAGTCATCAGCCAATTATTCCTGCTGCTCTTTACATTAAAACTCACATAAGTCAAAAATGTATTCCAGTTAAATAACAGGGTTTTTGAGGGTTTTCCTCAATTATTTTGCACTATTACATGAGATATCATCAAATAATTTTTGTGAGGGTTAGATAGATGGCACATGATACAGTACAAAACACTTTAACCATCACCACACTGATGAAACAACTTGGCTAATACACAGGCTGTAGTTGATAAGTGACAGAAAATATGCAACCTTTGGGTCACTTCTAAGTGAAGTGTGATTACAACAGTACAATATAACATTACTAAATAAATAATTGTGTGTGCTGTACTCTGGCGTGTGTGTGTATTTAAATCATTAACCGCAGTACCTGAGGCTGTTGACGCTGATGATCCATGGTGAAGCAAGCTGTGTTCATCGCGCCTTTCCCAACCAGTGAGATTGTACAGGAGCAGCATGAGCAGTGTTATTGGTCAAAATCTGTTACTGCTCTTTGATTGGTTGATGACATGGGAAGTGTTTGAGTGCGCACGCACGCTCCACTAAGTTCATGTGAAAGCATGATATATCTGAGCGCGCACTAGCAGTTCTGTAGCTGAGCAAAGCCAATCTGACTGAGAGCAGAGTAAATATGATTGAGCACATGTATATTTTGCATCAGAACAAAGAAAATGTGTTTAGAGCGTGTTGATGTGGTCCAGTCACAGTCTTTGTTTTGTACACTCATTGTAGTCTGCCACTATTTGTTTTCAGGTGGTAGCGCTGCTCCTGGGCTGGTCAGAGAGTCAGTGGGCCGGATGTGGCCCGCAGGCCGTACAATGCCCAGGTCTGCTCTAAACATTTCTAGCCAAGACCTTTGAGCTCTAAGCTGAACAAACAGAGGTGTTGGCTACACATTTTGTCATTACAGTTTTTAGAAATTGCATGTGGTTTTATTTCTAAAGCTGAGTTGGCATGTTTTACTCATTCAGTGGTTCCTGGATTTAATATTTATGAGATGGGTGTAAACACTCAGTTGATGGCTCTTTTCAGGTTCACATTCCATGGCTGGTAATCCACCAATGGTATGTCTGGAATTTCTGTCATTATCATATGAACGACAGATCGTATCATTTGGCGGGAAAAATGTGCAGCTGTCTGACTCTCTCTGCAAAATATGTCACTGTTCAGGGCGCAGTTTACCTCTCAAATTTAGTACCATAATATTTTTACATATTATTCAATATGCATTTTCCAATGCAAAGTTTAAGTTTGAACAACCGTGTAATGTAAAAAAAAATGGCTTTTTCTGGATGTAATATCCAAAATGATTTGTCCTCATGATCAAGTAAACAAAACAAAAAAATATAAAACTTGATTTTGTTCAGTGATGGTTCTGTCACTCGCAGCCTTTTTTCTCTCTCTAGTTTAAAAATGAAAATAACCTATATTTTACTGAAGTAGTAGTTCTTCAAAGGTTAGCATTAGTTGCAAATAGTGGAATTTAAGGAACATGATAGGTTTGACTGTTAAAATGCTTCAAATGTACATCAGCGTTACTGACAAGTTGACATTTTATCCGCAGACCTGCAGTCATATATCTGTTGAATGTTTTTAAAGTAATAACACACCTGTGTCTTTTGTGATGAGAGGATGAGAACCGGTGTTTATTAATGTTTGCATATCTGCCAGACTTTCTTCTGTAAAGAAGGAAAGAACAAAAACATGCTTCAAAGACGGCATACATTAAATATGGATACTGCTTTCCCCAACTTGTGTCTAGGCTCTTACCATCATCAATCTTAATGTAGTGATCATCTTCAGTTCTCCCACCCGCCTGGTCTCCGTCTTGTTCTTTCCTGGGAGAATCTTCCTCCTCATCAAAGCCGTCCTCTATGTCGAGGCCCTGTAGTATGGCATCCACCTCTGCAAAGAACCTCATGGGCCGACCTTGGCTCTTGCTGACCTTGTAGTCATATTTGAGATTCTTGTACTTGGTGCGGCACTGTCTCCAATCTCGCACAACTCCATGCTGGGCTTCGAGGCGTCGGGCCATCTCTTGGAAGATGGTTTTGTTTCTGTGGGTGCTCTGCAAACGCCCCTGGACCTCCCGATCAGCCCAGACACTAAGGAGGGCCCGGATTTCTTTATCGGACCAGTGTCTTCCTCCCTCCATGCCTGAGAAGGGAACAAAATGACCAAGTAGATCCAAGTACAAATAAGTTGGAATATATGGACCATATGTGCTATGCAGACCTTGTGGTCCTCATGTAGCCTGTCTATTATTATTACATTAGCAGTTCATACTAGGCTACTATTTTGAGAAAAAAACAAAAATGTAAAATAATAATAATAATAAATATGTAAATAATTAACAATTTCTTAAACTTTATTTTAATATTATTTCTGTACATCTTGTAGAATTTATCATTTGGGTTAGATGCTGTTTAGCGAGCTAGCCTTTTAGCATTCGTGCATTGGCTGGTGTTAACTTCACTGAAAACTGCTCTTCACTGACAAATAGATAAGAAAAAAGTCATGACGAGATGCCAGGAAATCCCGAATATCTGTTTTCTGAAGGTACTTATTCTGCTATGACTACCAGTCACAAATCTGAACATAAATATTCTGGTAAATGCTAATTACGGAAAGTAGTTTTTACTTTTGCTTTAAGACCGAGTTTACAGAAATAGTCTTGCATAAACTTGTGCTAAAGTAAGGACCATCTAAACTTCCAATATTAGGTAACTTTAGCCAAATGTCCAATGGACAGGTGTTTTATTGGATATACCTGGCTAAACTCTGCTTTCTGAAATCCGCTAGCTAGCCTGGTAACAAACCAAGTGGAGTTTTTGCATGTTGGTGTCAAATATTTACCCTCCTGAAAAGTGCTCAGGGTAGTCCCATCTCTCCTGTTGGCAGGACTGCCGTGCTCTTCATTGTGAAGCCGCATTGCCTGACTGGCTGAGTTGTGGGCTTGCTGTGTTCTTGGGGGTGGAGGCCTCCACTCTGGCAGAGACATTGATCTGCTTTGAGCCTGGCAGTTCATCCAATCTCTGCTCACGCCAAAATCTCTCAGCCGGCTTGAAATGGCCTCATACTTGGACTTGCTCTCTGCTTCGTCCCAGGCCTCTCTCTCCCTCCATGCCACGAGCAGGGCTTTTATTTCCTCCCCTCTCCAGAGGCTGCTGGCTCCTCTCTGCTGCTGCCTCTCCTCGTCTCTGCCGCTCCTCTTCTGCTCTGTACTGGGCTCCATGTTTCTGAGCTAGCCTAGAAATGGCTTCTGTTGGATCTGCTTGTGCTGTTTCATTTCCCCCTCCTCCGCCTCCTCCCCCTCCCCCCTTGCCTTAAGCTCGGTGTCCTAGGCAACCAGACAGTTGAGCCAGTTAGAGATGTGTCACGTGACTGAGAACAGCTTTGTGACTGGCTTAAGCTGTGGGGGAGGGGTTGGGGAAACGTGAGAAGTGGCTTGGTGAGCCACACAACAAGCAGCGCTCCAAATAAGGCAAGTGATAAAGGCTTAGAGGGGGTGTGTGTGTGAGAGAGAGAGAATGTGTGTGTGTGTGTGTGTGTGTGTGTGTGAATGCCTTTCTGCATGCATTTTTGGTCCACTAGCCACCTATTTTCTCCACGTCCTCCTTTAATTCCCACTTTATCTCGTCAGCTATGCCATTTGCCTTATATTTTTCTCCTTTTCTCTCACTTCCTCCCTCTGCTTTTCCTGTCTGCTCTCTTTCTGCGGTAACCCGCCTCACACACAAACCAGTTTGATCTGCCTCAGGGCTTTTAAGCCAGGCAGCCCAGCCAGGGAGTCATAAAAGCAGGCAGAGCGAGCATTGCTGCTTTGATTTTGATAGGCTCACAGCGCTGGAAGGAGAGAAGCAGGAATGGGAGGGATATTTCTTTCCAAAGCCTATTATTTACCAGCTTTGCCAAGACATGTTGCTGCAGTGCTGCCTGCTCCTTTTCATCATGAAACTACATACAGATGAAGCACTATGTCTTAGCACAGTTACTTTAAAACGATGCACTTAACCTGGCACCGACATTAACCAAAACTGAAAATGTGAGTACGAGTTTCAGGACTCAAAACAGGCATGTAAACCCTGCCCCCCAACCACCAGAATCTCAACAGTTCCTGCCAGGGGATAACCTATGAGCCGTCTTGGCATTCAGCTCGTTAGCAGAGTTATTTCAAAGCTATTAACAAGGTGATCAGGTTTTAACATTGTGCTTTTGTTGTGTTAATAGGGGTCAGGAGAGCGCAGGACTTGTAACAAGTAATGGGTCTACTCCCCCCACATACACCACCCTTAAGGTAATGAAATTCCATCTTTAAATGTTCAGTGTCTAACATTGTCATTGTTAAATGTTTGCATCCGATATGCATACAACAGCCTGAGCTCTGACTAGATGAATGTTGAATGTGCCGGATATTTCAAAACATTACTTTTGTATCAAAATTGTACTAAGTTTATAGGACTGCCTAGATTAACCCTTAAACAGGCAACATGCACCACCAGACAAATTAAATCAACATCCTGTAGTGTACATAATGTTTTCACTCAATCAGGTCAAATTTTATAAAATTTCAGTCTGATTTTAGTAACTTTGGTACAAAGTTGCTATTCACTCATTTGTTTTGAATGGACTTTTGAATGGATATTTTAATACAAAAACAGGATAAATATGCATGGCATGCACAATCTCATTATTTATATTTGCATTCATTAAGTAAAACAAATGTGTAATTTTAACCTTTTTATACCTTAATAATGCAACATATCCAGGGAGATACAAAATACAGAATCAAAATGCATCACTATAACCATATCATCATTTTCTCAGTATATGTGTTAAGTCCATTTGAGGTCAAAAGTAATTAAATATGTTTTTTAAATTTGCATTTTATTTTCCCATTTTTTAATTCTTAAGAAATAAATTGTGAAAGTTGTTAAACACTACAAAGTCCATGAGAACTTTCCTAAATTCAATTATTGTAAAAAATATACAAATAAATAAAAAAATCAAAAATATTCTATTTATAAAACAAGATTAAAAAAATAATTTTCATGTATTCCACATCTTACTAAGATTTTTAAAAGAGCGATTTTTAATTCAGTGATCTTTTTTATTTTAATAATTTTATTTATATTTTCTCATTTTTTCCGTTTCCCAATGTAGTAGTGGCCAGTTAACTCATCCCGTCAGCTAGGGGCTCTCCCAGTTTACAATGTCGCTGAAACTAGGAGGGTGAAAATGAGCACAAGCGTCCTCTGATAAATGTGATGTGGCCACCGCCTCTTTTCTAACTACCGCTGATACACCATCACTGTGAAGATCATCCTTAAAGTACAAATGATAGCCTAAGACAAGTGAGAGGATATCATTGGGCTGCCAACATGCTCAGAGGGAAGCGCAGGATCCCCAGCTCTGATGGATCGACGGGCAGACTCCTAAGACAGCAGACATTGCGTTTTAGTACTGATGACAAAAAGCACCATCTACCCACTTGGAGAGATCACTGCGTTTTGCTCTCTCAGTCTCCAGCAAGCAGCATCACCAGGATTCAAACTTGCGATCTTCCAAAAGAGAATTTTTAAGATGTTATTTGAAGAATAACATTTAATGAAAAAATGTTCGCCTTTTTTTTAAGTTAAGAAAAAATACAAATTTAAGTAGATTTTCTTTCGTATGACACATTCATGAGTCTGATCACTGGACGTTTTAGAGAGAGAGATTCCCTGCAGTCAACATCACATTGTGACAATATTATCTACACTAATGCAATATTTTGATGAAGTTATGTGCTTGCTAAGTTATATTCCAAGCAGTTTTGGAGCATTTTGTCCTTGTAAAAGGTTGAAAAATTAAAGGTTTTGATATGACGTCAATGTTGCCCAAACTGAAAACCCTGAACTTTTATTGTGAAATTCAGCACTTCTTACCCTTTTATGTATGAAATGCCATGTAATCAACTCGTAGAAGGTCTGGATGTTGAACTTTAATACTAAATGTTTCTAGAGCTCTCGTCTGTGTTTATTTTTGCCTTTTTCTTCCACAGGGCATGGGGTTAGTGAGCACTGCTTTTAAAGCAGAAGATTTGCTGAAGCTGCGATATGGTAACTTGGGCATTGGGCACACGCGGTATTCCACCACAGGGATATCAGAGCTGCAGAACTGTCAGCCATTCGTGGTGGACACTCTACATGGCAAGATTGCTGTGGCACACAATGGAGAACTCGTCAATGCTGCTGCCCTGCGCAAGAAGGTGGACTATGAGTACCTATTGACGGAAATGACTATTGGCATGTGTGTAGCATAGCACATACATAGCACAGATGTATAGAAAAGAAGGAACCCTGTTTTGTATGTTTAGGTGATGAGACATGGTGTCGGCCTTTCCACCAGTTCAGACAGTGAGCTCATCACACAGCTTCTTGCTCTGACTCCGCCCATGGAGGAGGTTGACACCCCTGATTGGGTAGCACGGTCAGTTACACGTTTCCAGTCCCTCATTAATTTAGCCTTATTGTAACATTTGATTGTGTAGTAATGTTACACTGCTGACAGGTTCGTTCTTCACTTAAAATAACTTTATATGCTAATAAGCCTTAATACAGTTTAATGTTTCCAGCATTAAGAACCTGATGACAGAAACGCCAACATCCTACTCCCTGTTGGTAATGCACAAAGATGTGATCTACGCTGTGCGTGACCCATATGGAAACAGACCTCTCAGTATTGGCCGTCTGGTGCCCATCTCCAAACTTCACTCAGGTACAGAGAAAGAAACCTCAAACTTTATTTCTCTTTATTTTATATTGTCATATCAGAATGTTATGACCACCTCCACATACAATGTATGCAGTTTTCTACATTTACAGACTGTTGTCCATCTGTTTCTCTGTAGACTTTGTTGGCCTCAATTCACCCTGTTCTTCAGTTATTAGCGCCCCACAGAGCAGATATTATCTAGGTAGGGGATCATTCTCAGCCCTGAAGTGACCCAGATGTGGTGGTGGTGGTAGTAGTGGTGTGTTAGTGTGTGTTGTGCTGCTGGTGAGTTTAACACTAAGTCCACCATCCAAGTAATAGATGCTCTGTGTGGGTACTGATCGTTGAAGAACAGGTGAAAGGAGGATAATAAAGTCTACAGAGAAACAGATGGACTACAGTCTGTAATTGTAAAACTACAAAGAGCACCTTTCTGGTCAGTGGAGCTGATAAAATGGATTATGTATGTATGTAGTGATTTAAGTAAAGCCTAAAGAACCTAGAAATGATTTTAATTGTAAAAATTAAACTGTCAAAGCTAAAAATGAAATGTTGTTGGAAAGCTTTTTATATCCTGATGAATATCAGCTTATAGTAGATGAATGATGCACTACATAAAATGTCTCTGTTGTAATGTAAACGTTAACTGTATTAGAGGTATACGATTGTAATGTGGTGATGACATTTCTGTTTCTGTTCCTCAGGCGGTGGAGAAGGAGACACGGAAGGCTGGGTGGTCTCGTCAGAGTCTTGTAGCTTCCAGTCTATTGGTGCCAAGTGAGACTCCTCACCATCACAGCCTGTCACTATAGAATAATCTACACACTGTACATCAGCTGAACGGTTTTCCTGTCTGTGTCCTCAGGTATTACCGTGAAGTACAGCCTGGAGAAATAGTGCAGATTTCCAAACATGGTGTCAAGAGTCTCAGTATAGTCCCACGTCCTGAGGGAGATCCTCCTGCCTTCTGCATATTTGAGTATGTTTACTTTGCCAGGCCAGACTCCATATTTGAAGGCAAGTACACAATCCTGACAGTTGCTAAAGACAGGTTTAATCACGTGTAAGACATTAATAGAGTACCTATACTGTCATTGTACAGATAATTTAGTATGATGGGATATACAGTATATATATTGCCAATTTTCCCAAATGTAGAAGCAGCCAGTGAACACATCCACTAGGGACTTAGCCCGCTGAGCCACTCTGGGCCCCTTGGATCATTGTATTACCCACACATTGAAATGATCAAATCGAATGGTCCATTTTTCATGGCCATCTTTGTAATATGTGATGTGTTGTGTGGAAGGAAATTATTGAAAACTTGTTTAAATAGCTGTTTCTAAAAGCCTATTCGCTCTTCACAATCACCAACTGCTTCAGTTGAGACGTCACTGTAGATGTCCAATGGTGTGTTGCAGGTCAGATGGTATATACAGTCAGGCAGCGCTGTGGACGCCAGCTGGCCATCGAGGCCCCCACTGATGCAGATGTTGTCAGCACAGTTCCTGAGTCTGCCACGCCAGCTGCTTTAGGATATGCACAAGAGGTAAGAGATGAAAATGTAAAGGAACTGTAAGCCTCTATTAGGTATGTTGTATGTGACATACAGTACATGACAAAATACTGGCAGAGTATGTAGCTCAAATGATTAAACTAATCTTTAAAACAAGTACTGGTGGTTAGATCTGTATACTGTGGTAAAACTATTAATTGTGTGTATTGTTCTCCGTAGTCTGGCCTGCCTTACGTTGAGGTTCTGTGCAAAAACCGCTACGTTGGCAGAACATTCATTCAACCCAACACTCGTCTACGTCAGCTGGGAGTTGCTAAGAAGTTTGGAGCACTGACGGACAACTTTGATGGTAAACGAGTGGTGCTTGTTGATGACTCTATTGTAAGAGGCAACACCATCTCGCCAATCATTAAACTGCTCAAAGAGGCAGGAGCAACAGAGGTAAGAAAATCCTTCTTAATGACATTGATCTGCAGTTCATGTATTAAATGAAAGTTAAAACATTTAAAAATATTGGCCCCGAGTGGCTCAGCAGGCTAAGACGCTGACACTATGATCAGAGGATCGCGAGTTTGAATCCCGGTCATGTTGTTTGCCATCAACAGCCGGGGCCCGAGAGAGCAAAAACTGACTGTCCTCTCTCTGGGCGGGTGCATGGCGCTCTCACTCTCCCCATTACTCACACGTTGCAATGTCCGCTGGCTTGGGCGTCTACTGATCGGTCCATTCGGAGCTGGGAACCCTGTGCTTTACTCCAAGCATGTTGGCTCCCCAGTGACGGTGTATCGGTGGTAGTTTAAAAAGAGGTAGTGGCTGCATCACACGCAGTTGAGGAGGCGTGTGCATGTCTTCACCCTCCCAGAGTCAGGGACAGTGCAAAGTGATGGGGAGAGCCCCCTAGTGGATGGGATTGGTTAATTGGCTATTACATTGGGAAGGAGAGAAAATTGACAAAACAAACCAAAAAAGGCACTAAAAATCAGTGTGATTGTTTATTTGCTTTGAAATGCATTGATAGGTCCATATTCGAGTGGCGTCTCCTCCAATTCGGTTCCCCTGCTACATGGGCATCAACATTCCTACTAAAGAGGAGCTCATCGCCAACAAACCGGAGTTCAAGGATATCGCTGGCTACATTGGTAAGTAAGACATAAGACTGTTTTTATTTGCATACTGGCCTTTCAACAGGCAAATTAGTAATAATTAATTAATTCATGGGATTTCTCAGCTGAATAAATTGACAAAAATATGGAATTAATCTAGGCTTGCCATCTATTGGATACTCTGACTCGGCATTTATGTTTGTGTAGGTGCTACAAGTGTGCGTTATCTATCCGTTGAGGGTCTGGTGGCTGCAGTCCAGGATGGGGTTGATTCACGTAGGGAGAAGGAGCAGATCAGCTCTGGCACCAAGACCAGCAAGAAAGTTGGACACTGCACAGCATGTCTGACGGGCAAATACCCTGTCGAGCTGGAGTGGTGATGAAACGGACTGGAACATTGTTGCTAAATTTCTACCTTTTTGATTGCCATGCAGTTGAGAAGTGGCAATCATCTGTCAGCTAGAGTACATATATAGTTCTTACACAGAAATGTAACATGCAATAACAAACTATGACTGCATGTAATTAACCAGGTTTTCTACTTCATAAGAGAACTCCAGTCCACTATGGCTGGATTCATACTTGGCAGGTAAATAACATGGTGGGGTATTCCACAAAGCAGCATTTCTGTTAGCCATTTAGTTCAGGATCATTCAATAGGAATGCCCTGCTGCTAATTTCCCATTGGAGAGGTTTGATGTTGGGCTCAGTTGTTATGCCATTCAGATTTCGTTGTACTGGAGCAGAGAAACCCCTAATTCTGGACATATCTCGACCCCTGCTATAAAGCATCAGTCAGAATCACTGGTAATTTAATGTTTTGTATGCAGATTCAAGCATTTTTGAGAATTTCTCCATTTTCCTCCCCATGTTAGTTTTGTTTTAAAGAACTACATGAACCAAATGACCTTGTATGTCCTGCTAAGAGATGTGAAGCTTAATCAGTTGGATATTCTGTTTCTACATTCAGCAGTTAGTCAAAGCATTTGAAATCACCACAGTGCATTACAATAGTGGCAGCACTACTGGGACTTTCGGAGTCACATATGACTGGTGTCTTTGTCTTATCTAAGCAGTAGAGAAGACAGGGCTCTTTGATGTGAAACGAAGCACAAAAATCGTCCCTAGACAAATAAATTACTTAAAAGAATGTGTGAAATGTACCTTTGGGTCTGTCACTTATTTCCCTCCTGTTGCATTGTGTTTGTAAAGATTATTAAAACCTGCAGCATGAGCTGATGAAACCTGGAGCAACTGAACGAACCAGGTCCTCTGTGCTTTGGCTGAATTTGCCAATAAAATGTCATTCTCTATGTAAAACAAACCAAACACTTTATTAAAAGTCCACATTTGAATGTACACGTAGAAGTATTGGCATCATTATTAAAGAGATTGAACTTAACACATCTAACATTAACATTGAAAAAAATAATGTTGTAAATCATGCTTACTTGTATCAGATTAAAGCCATGACCAGGAATTTAAGCTGTTGCTTTAAGCAGTAACTACTGATTCCCAGCAACGCCTTATATAAAAATATATGTACACAGGATAAAAAAATAGTACTGAAAAACTGATGCACTGTAAATGCATGTATTAAAACAAGGAATGCAAAGACAGTTTTATTAGTTTCATTGGATCTGATCACTAATGATGTTGAGAGAACATATTCAGTATTATGACAGTGACTGTTCCATCAAATAAGGCATCAGAAGTGGATGGGACCACTTGTTACTGTAGAGGTCCATAAAGAAGCCGCCTCCTTGATGCACTGCAAATCAAAAGAAAGCAATTAATCACATAAGTACTCAAAAAGAAAAAAGGTTTTCAATAGAGAAGTCTACATCGTAATGAATAGCAATATACAGTTGTGTGTGAAAGTTTGTGAACCCTTTAGAACGTTCTATATTTCTGCATAAATATGACCGGAAACATCAGATGTTCACACAAGTCCTAAAAGTAGATAAAGAGAACCCAGTTAAACAAATGAGACATACTTGCTCATTTATTGAGGAAAATGATGAGAGGCAAAAGCATGTGAACCTTTGCTTTCAGTATCTGATGTGACCCCCCCTTTACAGCAATAACAGTAACTAAATGTTTCCGGTAACTGTTCTTTAAACATTCTTTGGTAGAACAACTTGTGTGCTTAGGGTCGCTGTCTTGCTACATAACCCACCTTCTCTTGAGATTCAGTTCATGGACAGATGTCCTGACATTTTCTTTAGAATTCTTTGATATAATTCACAATTCATTGCGCCATCAGTAATGGCAAGTCATCCTGGCCCAGATGCAGCAAAACAGGTCCAAACCTGATACTACCACCACCACCATGTTTCACAGATAAGGTTCTTATGCTGAATGCAGTGTTTTCCTTTCTCCAAACATAACGCTTTTCATTTAAACCAAAAAGTTCTGTTTTAATCTCATCCGTACACAAAACCTTCACACAACGTGATCTTTAACAAACTGCAGATGAGCAGCAATGTTGTTTTTGGAGAGCAGTGGCTTTCTCCTTACAACCCTGCCATGCACACCATTGTTCTTCAGTGTTCTCCTGATGGTGGCTCATGAACATTAGCCAATGGGAGAGAGGCCTTCAGTTGCTTAGAAGTTACTCTGGTGGCCTTTGTGACCTCGCCGACTATTACACGCCTTGCTCCTGGAGTTATCTTTGTTGGTCGACCACTCCTGAGGAGGGTAACAATGGTCTTGAATTTCCTCCATTTGTACTAGAGGTCTGCATTACCATGGAACCCATTACAATACCTTGCGGTGTGGGACCAAAATTAATTGTCTTCTGTGGGAGCGGCTGGTCAGTCAATCCAGACGTCACAGGAGCGGGACTAGATATACATGTCGAAAAATCCCGCAAATTAATAAATAGTCTAGATGATTACCTGTATAATGAGCATGAACAGCTAATCAGTCAAAGTCAAAATACTGGCAGAGCATCACGTGAACATGAGGTGACACGTCATACAGAAACGACAGACCCTGCAGACGGTCAGTCTCTCTCTCTCTCGGGCTCTCTCTCTGTGCTGCCCTAATAACGATTCATTATAACCTAAAGAATATTTTGCTTGAGTGATAAATATTGTTGCGTTGGCCATGTCGAGGTTACGCGGTATGGGTGACGTAATCACCCAGAAGCACTTACAGGTTGTACACAGTTGTGTACAGTAGATGTCATTAATTTGTTTATGTGAGTAACTTACCGTCTGTGAGATGTGGAGCAGCATTAGTGTCATCAGCAGCTCGGAGCATGTTGTGTATTTGGCTATTATGCTAAGTAGTCATAAGTGAGCAATAAAAAGACTGTGCAGCATTATGCTGAATCTGTCTAAATTACTTTCTACTCCCACCACAATATGTAAGTAAGTTTTAAGTTCTGTATAGTTAATCTGATTGATGTGAAAATCAGCAGCAGTACTAGGGCCGTGCTACGGAGCTATAACTTTGGGTCTTTTCTCAATAGCTCCGGATCTTACATTCAACCCAGAACCGATCCACCAACATCCGCTCCCCTCCTGACTCTCTGAACGAGACTGCTCGCACAACCCACACACACTGGACGGCAAACTAAACTCAATTCGCACACGCAAACCCCCCCCCCCCATGAGGGCTGCAGGCGGGAGCGGGCGGACATGTTTATGTCGCGAGCGGGACTAAATATGATGATTTTATCACGGGAGCGGGACGAAAACATGCGGGAGCAAGACTAACAAATCAGTCCTGAGCAGACCTCTAATTTATAGTGTCTGTCTGACTGTGGATTGGTGGAGTCCAAACTCTTTAGAGATGGTTTTGTAACCTTTTCCAGCCTCATGAGCATCAACAACTCTTTTTCTGAGCTCCTCAGAAATCTCCTTTGTTTGTGCCATGATACACTTCCACAAATGTGTTGTGATGTGCAGACTTTGACAGATGCCCGTTCTTTAAAGAAAACAGGGTCTCACCCACACCCAGAGGTGGGGGACTCGTGTCTCACGACTTGACTCGAGTCGCAATTTTGAGGACTTGAGACTTGCTTGACAAACGCTGGTGAACGACTCGACTTGACTTGGTCTTCATGACTTTAGACTTGACTTAGACTTGAGAGAGATGACTCGAAAAGACTTGATTTTTTATTTAAATATTTGCAATTTAAAAACAAAGATTACATTAGAATATTGTATTTTGAAGCATGATCGGCTTACTTTACAGTGCAGGCAGCACGCAGAACGCTAAACAGCAGCAATAACTAGCCGTTGTAGAACATGGAGCGAGGAGGAGAATTTTCGTCTGATGAACATGTGAACAGTCAGCTTAAAAACGCACAAAATACTGAAACATGCAGCTTGTTTTCTGAGATAATGAGAGAGAAAGGATATAACAGTATGACAGAGCAACCTAAACTAATGAAACAGCGCTATATAAAAGTAAACACGTCCTTCTACAAACCAATCAGTGTCGAGTGTGGGAAGACGTACAGCACGTAAGTGATGATGACAGTACGTAGGTGTGTCATAATAAAAGTCCTTGGAGCGCTCGAAAAAATGCAGTGTGAAAACAAACCTAACTGGACTAAATGTAAACAAAATAACAAACATACAAAATGTATCCAAAAAAAAAGTGGTTTTTGTATGCGTCATGGTATTGTTGTTATTTTGTTCTGCTCATATCTACACTGTCTAGCAACCTTGATATCTAGCATATGTAAAGATAAGATTGCTTAAATTTGAAAATTATGCTAAAGTTAAATATTTCTTTAATGTTGTGGCAGAGATGTTTGCTAGTGTGGATATGAATTGGACAAAATAGCATGAATAGTATGTGTCATACTAAAAACATGTGAATGTTTTCATGGTATGATGTAATGTTTTGTAATGTTTAATATTAAAATTTCAGACATTGTTTTTATAGGTAACAGGTTTACATTTCAGGCAATATGGTTTTATTTATTTTTATATACTTATTTTTATTTTATCTACTATTCAGTTGACGATGTAATACTTTTTTGTGCTCAGAAATGTTCATTAAGAAGCACCTTTGAGAGGCATTAATAGGTGATGGAGAAATGGTGTGATCCACTTGATGGGGGAAGTAAGCCATTAAGTAAGTTATGTAATTGTATGTTTGAGGTCTATTTGATGTTTAATAGGTTTAGTTTATGTTGAAATAAAAACTCAATTTGTATACGACCGTCTATATTGATTTAAATGATCAGACCATATTTGTATGACTTGACTTGTGACTTGCTTGACTTATAGCAGGGACTCGACTTGACTTGCTTGGTTCTCACCACAGTGACTTGGGACTTGCTTGAGACTTGAAGGCAATGACTTGGGACTTGCTTGTGACTTGCACATGAGGGACTTACTCCCACCTCTGCCCACACCTGACTAATTACACCTTCAAATTAACTGCTAAACCTTACACATTACAGAATTGAAGCGTATGAACACACACACTACTGTACTCTATACAACTGTATACTATAATAACTGTATTTCATACTGACTGTAATAATACACCACTGTAAGTTTGTATTTCAAGAATACACTTTGGTTTCTCCACAACACAATGAAGTGCAATTTATAGCTGATTACCTTTGGGAATATGAGGCACCATTTAGAATCCAAGTTCTCACAGGTGAAGTTGCTGTTAAAAATTAAATAAAAAATAATGATGTATCTGCTCATGAAACACGAGGAAATGCTTAGAAGACAATTGTTCTTCTAAGCTCTCTACTTGCACTTAAAATAAAAGGAAATTAAACATTCAATTAAAGTTATGATATACTGTCAGCTTCAATGTGAGGGTATGTATTTTGTGCATATTTGAACCATGCAGGAACTGGATTTTAAGACACAAACCTCCCAAAATAGGGGGTCTTCAGTTACACGTTTAGTTAATTTACAGACATTCTACAGCTGATCTTTGATTTATCATTTGCATCTGAATACACACATCTCACAGCATGATATTTGATTACATATTAATGCCAGTAAAAAAAGCACTGCCAATATATTATGTATACCAGCATGATCTCAAACAGTTCATCACAAAATGCAAACCACTGGTAAACCACACAAATACAAAGCCCAGACTACAGAGGTGCACAAATATCACCTCTACCAGTGTTATAAACAAGAGACTAAAAAGTAGCACTTAAAAGAAGGATTAAATTATTTTAAAACCAATTCTTCACTTATTTCAGATACAGCTGATCAGCCAAGATGTGTCTGGACTTCAAATGTACTTACTTAGTTTTTAGAGCTCGAGCTGTGAGGCTAACAATATCTAGAACTGTCACCTAAATGGCCTAATTGTGTCTTTATAACATAACAAAACTCAACTCAACATGCTCAAATCCAGGTTGTCACATGTTCACACAGACTAGCTGATGTGGTTTAGGAAACAGTTTGACATACTGAATACTATTAAAAAACAACGGAAAATTCCTCGAGTAGGAGTGCTGATATATAACCTGTGTTTTTAACCAGTGCCATTATAAATATGAAAGAATTGAATCTGACATCTAGCCAATACCTCTGCGTCAAGTCAATGCGTTGCCTACGCTGTAGCATGCATTTAAACTTCTGTGTTGGTCTGTCTGTGATCTGGAGCAATTACACCAAAAATACACTAGGTGGTGAAAGGATTTCTATGTTACTGGTTGAGTTCCTTGGTGTGCTGTGTTGACTTCCTCCAAGTACTATGACGAGGAATCGTGGAGATGTTTGTATTTTTGGACTTCCTCTGCGAGTCTCTCCTCAACTTGATCAACTGTTGTATAATAGCCAGTTTCTCAGTTTGTAATGCCTATTTTAAAACTGCAGATGAAGGCGGGAATACAACGTGGAAGACCAATCACAGCTGCTACGGTCTGCTTTGACATAACACATAGTTACATTTTTGAAGAGGATCCATGGCTACGCATAGAGTACACGTAGGCTTGACGCAGAAGTATAAATTAACCTTTAGGCGACGTTCATAGTTCACAGTATTTAATCACCACATGAAATATATTAATCTGTGCAAGTTTACCAAAGACCTATTTGAATGGATTGACAGATGTTTTGAGCATTTTTTTAATCACAACTGTTCTATTTTTAAAAATACTAATTAACTAGCAGCTGTGCTTTCAGAATTAAACAAAAATCTGTACTCCCATCTTGGCTGATCGCTGGACATTTTTTTATTTTTTTTTACTTTTGCCAAACCATTCCTTTAAGCATATTACTAAAGCAATTGTGGAGTCACCAAAACATGAAGTGTAAACTGCTGCAATACAGACCTGTCAGAGCATCATCAGGGACGATACTCAGCATGTGATGTCAGGTTTAGACTTCAGGCATTAACTGCAAAGGATTTGCGTGTTCCAAATATGACCTTTTAAATTTAAGACTGAAGTTTTATTTTTGTTTTCCTAAAATACAGTCATAGTCGAAAGTGTTGGCACCCCTGAATTTTTTCCAGAAAATGAAGTATTTCTCCCAGAAAATTATTGCAATTACACATGTTTTGTTATACACATGTTTATTTCCTTTGTGTGTATTGGAACAGCACAAAAAAACAGAGGAAAAAAAAGGCAAATTTGACATAATTTCACACAAAACTCCAAAAATGGGCCGGACAAAATTATTAGCACCTTTTCAAAATTGAGGGTAAGTAACTTTGTTTCAAGCATGTGATGCTCATTCAAACTCACCTGTGATAAATAACAGGTGTGGGCAACTTAAAAATCACACCTGAAACCATATAAAAAGGAGAGAAGTTGACTCAATCTTTGCATTGTGTGTGCCACACTAAGCATGGAGAACAGAAAGAGGAGAAGAGAACTGTCTGAGGACTTGAGAACCAAAATTGTGGAAAAATATCAACAATCTCAAGGTTACAAGTCCATCTCCAGAGATCTTGAGGTTCCTTTGTCGACGGTGCGCAACATAATCAAGAAGTTTACAACCCATGGCACTGTAGCTAATCGCTCTGGACGTGGACAGAGGAGAAAAATTGATAAAAGGATGCAATGCAGGATAGTCCGGATGGTGGATAAGAAGCCCCAATCAAGTTCCAAAGAAATTCAAGCTGTCCTGCAGGCGCAGGGTGCATCAGTGTCAGCACAAACTATCCGTCGACATTTGAATGAAATGAAACGCTATGTCAGGAGACCCAGGAGGACACAGACATAAAAAAGCTAGACTGCAGTAGGCTTGGGTGGTATAAAGGTATTGTTATACCGCGGTATTTAAATCTGGTAACGGTATCTAAAAATTATGACGGTATTAGTCACATGAGGTAATGCAGCAAATTTCAAAAAGACGTCTATTGAAACTGGGACTTAAACGTGCTTCACACTTCAGCAAAACACAGCGCCAGTTTCACAGAAACACACACACTTGATACTTTTATTTAAAAACTAAACAAGTAATTCTTTATTTTGGTCTCTGGTAAAGTTATTGTTACGTGCGTCAGAGTAGCGAGGCTGCTTCCCCTTTCCCCAAGTGGTTATCTCCCTTCGAGCTGCGGATTGGCTATTCCCCTCTTTACGTGGCAGCCAATGGCTGTGTGCACTGTGGACTATTCTGGGATGGGGCGTGGCTTTGGTTTGGCAGTGCAGCAGAGAAAGTGCGAGGAGGACAGAGTTGCCAGGTTCGCTGTTTTCACGCTAAATTGGGCTTTAAAAAAAAATCCAGTCCAGGTTGCGTTTTTTTGGGCTACTTTTAAAAATTACCGCAGCCGCCAAAAAACAACAAAAAAAGTGGGTGTTGCCTAGGATATTACTTCAACACGGCATGCAAATGCATACAAGTCGACACCAAGGAAGTTTGAACACAACAATAACAACGAAAAGAACATACAATATAAGGAGGGAGAGAGAGAGAGAGAGAAGGTGAAGAGAAAACAGTCACTAGCTAATATGCCAGGTAAATGGGGAAATACAGGAGGCGGTGTTGCAAGGACTGGGGGAAAAAAAAAAAGGTTTGATGGACTGATAATAAATCCTTTATAAACAAAAAAACAAAATGCCAAGTGGTACACTCATAGTAGACTGACTTTGGGCTGGATATTTTTGTTGAACCTGGCAACCCTGGAGGAGGCGAAGAGCAAAACAGAGCACACGAAAAGGACAGACACGCACACAGAGCACCAGCAGGTGCACGCGCGTTTTGTTAGCTCTCCACGCCACTACCAGAGACACTCTTGTTTTGCCACACTACTGAGAAGACTGTTTGAGACACTACAAAGACTGGTAACGTTCAAAACCGTGTTGCCACACAATGACTGTGAAACAAGCTGCTTGAGAAAGGGTCTTTAGCTTAGCCAGGCTAAGGACTGGGGGGCGAAGGGGGCACTCAGCAGCTGCAGCAGCAGCCGCCGTCGATAATACCGCATACTGCGGTATTTTCTCAAGCTCATACCACGGTATGAAAAACACTAATACCGCCCAACCCTAGACTGCAGTTTGCCAAATTTGTATTTAAGTAAGCCAAAATACTTCTGGGAAAACATCTTGTGGCCAGATGAGACCAAGATAGAGCTTTTTGGTAAAGCACATCATTCTACTGTTTACTGAAAACAGAATGAGGCCTACTAAGAAAAGAACACAGTACCTACAGTCAAATATGGTGGAGGTTCAAAGATGTTTTGGGGTTATTTTGCTGCCTCTGGAACTGGGTGCCTTGACTGTGTGCAAGGCATCATGAAATCTGAAGATTACCAAAGGATTTTGGGTCGCAATGTAGGGCCCAGTGTCAGAAAGCTGGGTTTGCGTCCTAGGTCATGGATCTTCCAGCAGGACAATGACCCCAAACATACTTCAAAAAGCACCCAGAAGTGGCCAGCAATGAGTCCGGATCTAAATCCCATTGAACACATGTGGAGAGATCTTAAAATTGCTGTTGGGAGAAGGCACCCTTCAAATATGAGAGACTTGGAGCAGTTTGCAAAAGAAGAGTGGTCCAAAATTCCAGTTGAGAGGTGTAAGAAGCTTGTTGATGGTTATAGGAAGTGATTGATTTCAGTTATTTTTTCCAAAGGGTGTGCAACCAAATATTATGTTGAGGGTGCCAATAATTTTGTCCGGCCCATTTTTGGAGTTTAGTGTGAAATTGTCAAATTTGCCTTTTTTTCCTCTGCTTTCTGCTGTTCCAGTACACACAAAGGAAATAAACATGTGTATAACAAAACATGTGTAATTGCAATAATTTTCTGGGAGAAATACTTTATTTTCTGGAAAAAATTCAAAGATGCCAACACTTTCGGCCATGACTGTATATACTATGCTAGACCCACCTGACATTCAACACTTTCACTCATTTTGTTTCAAACATACAGAGCCAAAACAAATCACATCACTGTTATCTTACTACCCTTACCTTCACCTGCATCAGTACAACTTGATCCATCTCTCTGCAATGACAGAAACAAGTATTAGTATAAAATTCAGCTGTGGATAAACACATATTGAATAAAGCATTTTGTCTATGGTCCAATACAGCCATGAACTTCAGATTCTCATTACACAAAACTTAAAAAGTGCTGAAGTAAATAACCTGTTTGTACCATATAATCTCAGCTGTGTAGAACAAGCACTCATTGGTTTACTTGCACCGACTGACTGTTCAGTCCAATACTTTAAAAGTTGGTTCCTTAAAAATGTCTCATTCTGGTACTCAGCCCTAGTCACAATGCACATCATCTTACCTGAAATGGGAAGCGCTGATGGATCTTTTGTCTCAGTTTGGATCCTGGAACTTTCCTCATGCCTCCACCAGCTCTGAGGAATCTCGGACTGGGACACTGCAGCAGAAGAGCCCTGTTCCAGATGCGTTTATCCTCACTAGAATTATCAACTTCACTCTTCTCATTTTTGTGGAACTGCTCCTGCCACTGCTGCCTTGGCGACGGTTGCCCGAGAGGGGAGCTACTCTCACGGAAGCGTTTTAACTTTAAGAACTCCTCCACTCCAGACTGCCGACGTCGTTTCTTCAGTCGGCTCTGTATAGGCGTCAGAGCAAGAGCAGACATGCTAGAAGAAGATGTGGGAGTTTTAAGTTCCTCCCCCATTTGCCTCTCACACAGGTGACACAAAGAAGTGGGACCCGAAGAGGAAGTTCCCCGACAGATGAAATGATGATACAGCCTCCTGAACTCTGCGTCGATCTGTGTGCTAGACATATTTGCGTTGGAGGAGGATGTGGGCTGCTGGCCAGAGAAGGATCTCTGACGCTTTAGCGTTCTGGAGCCGAGTTGGTATACATCAGCCATTGCCGGGTTCTCCTGGTGATCAGAGGATGGATAGCGAGAATGACGAGAAGAAGATGGCACACTTGTATGACTCTGATAAGGAGATCTGTACACCTCTGAGCCATGCATATGATTTACCAATACGGTTTGATTAGTATAATCAAAGGATGAAGACATTTGTTGTTCCAGTTCTAGATTAAAAACTCTTGCTTTGAAAGGACTTCTCCCACCATAAGATGGGCGACCAATCACAGGTCGCTGTTGAGCTGGGGTAGGAGAGTAGAAGCGGTCCATAAAGCAATCCCTTCCCACTAAATTGCTTGAAAATTCCTGGCCCAGCTGACCGTGGTGGGAAGGCGAAGCAGTGACAGATCTTCCTCTATTGTCAGTAAAAGATGAACTTGCAGCCCGTTTCAGTGGCGAGTTATACACCAACTGTCTTGGGCTGCACAGTACATCACAAGAAGTTGGCATGGTGTCAGACTCGGCATTGTCAGTTTGTTGCAGATCTGGTAACAAAAAACGAGGGAAGGAAGAAGGAGGTGATGAACAGTCTATCACTCGAACAGGTTGATGCTGCAACTTGCTGTCTGGGAGAAATTCAGAACCTGCCCATCTGTTTTCTGCTACAGGACTTGTCTTAACATGATCTCTTCTAGGTGAATAAAAACAGGCATTGGAAGGAAAGACTGAATTTCTGATACTCTTCAATGGAGAAACCTGATTTGGTCTGCTCGAGGCAAGAGATGCATGTCGGATGGTCTTCAGAGGTGAAATCTCCCGATTTGTTCTGCTGGAGGTAAAGGGTGGGCTTCTGCTAGTCTTCAATGGTGAAATTTGACGATTACTTCTGCTGGAGGCAAGGGATGCATTTCGGATGGTCTTCAAACGTGAAAGCTGCTGATCGCTTCTGCTAAATGCAGCTCCCTGACTGCTGCTCTTAACTTCATGGGGGTTGGATACCCTACTTTGGGGAGTTGTTTGGACAGTGAGTGAACTCTCCATTGTCTGATTAAGGCTGTTACTGAGGCTACGATTGGGGCAATGTTCTTGGGAAGACTGAGAGCGCTTATGATGAATTTTCTGCAACATGGCATTCGCTGCTTCAGTCACATTCTGCAGGTGGGATGCATTTCTCATAGTCTTCAATGGTGAAATTCCTTGATTACTTTTGCCAGAGGCAACTGATGCATTTCGGATGGTCTTCAAACGTGAAAGCTGCTGATCGCTTCTGCTAAATGCAGCTGCTTGACTGCTGCGCCTAACTTCATGGTGTTTGGTTACAGTACTTTCAGGAGTTGTTTGGACAGTAGGTGAACTCTCCATTGTTTGATTATTGCGCTGTTTTTTGGTAGACCGCCAGCGCTTATGACGATACCTCTTCAACACTGCATTAGCTGCTTCTGTCACATGCTGCCGATGGTACGCTTTGCCAATCTGGTTAATCATGCTGGGATAGACATCTAAGAGGGTGGTACCATGGCTGCTCAGCGTTCTTTCCAGCTCCACATCCTCTTCCTCAGGCTGAAAGAGCTCATCCGTCAAGTAGCTCTGAGATCTACTTGCCGAGCTCAATGACACCTGGAATGTCTCAGCACCATGCCCTGGACTGATTTGATCGACACCTTAAAAGGCATAACATAGCAACAGTCAGATTTTAATGCAATATTAGTAACACACGAAAGTACCTTAATGATTTTATGCCTGTGCACATTCTTTATTTGCTCAATTATCAAAAACCTTAATACCATGTATATTAACAGAAATGTGATGGTCTTTGTGTATGATTTGGCAAAGCATGATTTCTTACATAGGCTGTCATCACTTTGTATTTGAAAGGAAGTGTCAAGATCATTCTCAGTTCTCTGTGTGACATTCGTCTGAATTGGAACACAAAAGACAGTAGGTTAGAAATATTTAAAATAAATATTACAAATTCACAACCTGCCCTAATCACAGTTTAGAAAGATCAAGCAAATCTTGCATACATTTAAATCGGTAAACCTCTGCAGTGTGAGGGCATTTCAGACACACTGATGTAGTCCGACATGCCTTTAATTACACCCATCTAAAATTACTTTTCCCTCAAAAAGTGTTACACATACTTTTGTGTAACTCATCAACAACAGTGTCAAAACACTATATATTGATTAAATCTGCTCTAAAACTCTTTTCAGATGTGCTGATATATTGTTGAAAAAAAACATATTCTAAACATTAATAGCCAAGATCATTGTTGATGCTGCTGTAAGGAGTTGTGGGCGCAAGGTCACTGGTGCCTGTCGTGGCGGCAACCCTCGAACCCGGTGGTGGACACCGGAGGTAA
>BRDA01008457.1:8549-19323 GCA_036984385.1 Crenuchus spilurus | reverse complement strand
GTGTTCAAATACTTATTTTCCTAACTGTACTTGTCTACTCAGGTAGAGGTTTGAGATACATACAAGCCAATAATCCAGTAAAATGGCTGGTGATCAGGGCTTGTAAAACCTCTGTGTGCTCTATTTACATCAGTTTCCTGAAGGTGATATAACACATTATTGAGACGCTATGGTAGGAAGGGATATTTTTAAATGAATGACCAGTTTAAATGTCTGCAGTGTGAAAGAGTTGCATGTCAATTCTGCAATGTTTTGACTGATCTAACAATGAATCATATACAGTTAAACTACAAGCATATAACAGATACTACCCCCCCATCTAAACTGCAGTGGCACCAGACTGCCACCTTGTAGGTGGAGTAAATATCAAGTAATATTCAGCTGTCCTGGTAATGAGATTGCCTGCCTTGTTGTTTTCTTTTATATTATACTTCCAAGGCCCACATATATAGTGAGGAAAATAAGTATTTGAACACCCTGCGAATTTGCAAGTTCTCCCACTGTGAAGGAAGTAGCTGAATTTGCAGGTTTAGCAGTAATGCTAAAAATCTCAGTCCAGAGAAAATTCTGCTCAAAGCCTCTTGCATGCCGCTCTTCTCCATATGTTCATGGTATGCAGTTTCTTGTGGAGTGTTCTTTCAGAAATTTGTTGTAAACCTCCAATCAGTCTTGTGTCTTTGTTTACTGATCAGAACCTCCGATCAGTCTTGTTTGTTTATGTTTATATCAAGTTTCCACCCTCGTCTTGCCCCATCATGTATCCACATTGTGTTCATCTGTGTCTTGTTATTCCACAGCCCTGGTTCCCCATCCCATTTGTGATTATGTTTGGTTTAAATGTTCCTTCGTGTGTCACCATCTTTGTTGATAATTGTATTGTCTCCATGCGTTTGTATTGTCTTTATGTATTCAAGAGTGTTATCATAGCCAAGGATTTCTATTAATAAACATTTAATCATACCCGCCTCTACTCCTCCATATTGATGCCTGCATTGACTTCTAGAAGCAATTCTTGTATGGAAGTGAAAATATTTTAATTCACAAGCTGTGAAACCCACCACAGGTCCCTGTCCATCAGTTTTGTCGTTCAACCACAATTCTTAGGAGAATTTCTTATATGCTCGTTTAAAAAATCTGTGCTTGGGCATGTATAGAAAACAACTCTTTGCCTTTATGTTGTCAGAGCATTTGAATGTAAAGAATATTTCAAATCCAGTAAGACTGTTTGCATGACAAAACTACCCCTCCTATAAGGTTTTCTAGTTAAGCTTTTTTTTCCAGAAAATAAGTAATATTACACAAAACAAAGACAAACTGATTTATTTCCAAAACAGACATATATTTCCCATAAACATTTATAATGTAATTATATTACATTACAATTATAATGTAATGTAATGTAACATTACAGATATTTGCCCATGTAACACGTACCTGACATTAGAAATCTTTGACAAGGTAACATAAAAATAAAGGTCTTTGAGAAGGTAATACACATGTAACATTACAGAACTTTGACAATGTGACTTACTGTATATGTAATCTTACAGATCTTTGTCAGTGTAACATATATGTAACATTACAGATTTTTGACACTAGGAAGTAGCATTAAAAACAAATAGGTACCTTGTGGTCTGTTTTTGTATCCCTAACAATTTTCCTTTAAGGAGAGCTGGGGCTGGGTTCTTTTTGGGTTATTGTTCTTTGTTCTGGTTAATTAGTTAATCATTATAATAAGTAGACTTTACTGCTTATTACTACTCTGTTTTAATCCGTACTGACGACCCTAAAAGTTGTTTACTATTAATAACTCTCATCTACAGTGTTCAAAGTGTGTGTTGATGTATTAGATGGAGAGAGTGTGTGTTTGTATTACATGTCAGTAAAGATCAGAAGTACACTCAATGAAAAACAGTGAAGAAAAAGAGGAATGATGTGCCTGTTTAACACAAGAACACTAGCATAGTGCACACACTTCCCCTTCAAAAGCACTCTCTTAGACATAGCCATGTTCATTCCTTAAAAAAAACACTCAGTGACCTTCATTTGCCCAACGCCGCTTGAAGCTAAATTTAGCTGTAAAAGTTTACAGACTTGAAGTGCAGTACTATTTCCTGTTAAATCCATTCTGATTTTTCACAATGCTGATGTCATTGCAATGGGCAAGAGACATTACAACTCAGTGAAACAAGATGTATTGTTTTACTTTATTGCTTACATGGGATGTGCACAATTGTACACACTGACATTTCAGCAAGGAGAGGAAGTAAAGCTAGGAGAAGCTTTATGACAATATTACTGTTAGTGGAAAAAGTTTTTTTTTCCATTTTAATTCTCAATTGCCCAAGGTTTCTTACTGAACTTACTGGCATGCTCAAGATTGGATTCCTGAACAGAGAAAAAAGTGTGACAATATGGATCATGCTAATAAAAATTATTTTAAACAGTTTCTTTTTACTTTGACATTTAATTAATTGCAGACAGCATGAACCTAATATATTTAATGTTCTGTCTGTTCAACTTAATTTCATTTGTCAATATACATCCATTCCTGCATTTCAGACCTGCAACACATTCTAAAAATGTTAGGATGGTAAAGCATTTACCACTTTGTAATGTTGCCATTTCTTCTCACAACTCTTAAAATACATTTTGGCACAGAGGATACCAAGTGATGATGTGTTTCGGGTGTCATTTAGTCCCATTGTTAAATGTTAATACACATTAAGTTATAATAGTACCGGGTCATCCTCACATTCTTCATTTTGAAATTCTCTACACATTTACTATTAAGGACAGGTCATCACTACAGGCATGCCAGTCCAGTGCCTGTACCCTCTTTTTTCCACAGACACACCTTTGTAATGTGTGCAGAAATGAAACCGGCTTTAGTGGAGGAAATGTGGAGCTGAGGAAATATGGGAGTGGAAAGAAAAGCGGGAGATAAGGCTTGCACAGCATGCATGAGAAGTGTGTGAGAGAGGAGGTTAGTGAAAATAAAAGCTGTTCTGAATGAAGTGAATCATGTAGATGGAATGTTTGCCCAACTTTATGTGGGAATTGAAACTGTAATGGCAGCAGGTGCATGTAAATGTTGGTGACTTAAGATTGTTAGGATTGTTTTTGATCTGCCTGTTTCACTTCCTGTTTTTTTTTTATGTAGGATTTGTGTGGGAAGGAGTACACAACAGGGTTCACTGAATGTCAGTTCAATATATCAATCTAAGGTAGATACACTTTTCTGTTCTAGAGAACCTTTATACAATTTCTTTTAAATAGTATAGCAAAACAAACTAAATAGCACTTCTAATAAAAGTTTAGTTGAACCCTTTGTTGAAGTTGTGTTATTGTGTGTAAGATAAATGAAGTCGCTATGACTCAATGTTGCTATTTTTGTCATATTTCAACTTTTCACATGGACTCTCTGTCAAGGTTGGGAGACGTAGAGGAGAAAGGTTTAATGACCCCATTGATCTCTAATGGTGTGAAACAGTGCTCTGTGTAGAATTCTCAGAATGCCTTTGATTATATAGCCCCATTCATTCTTCCCTGTAGACTTAGTGTCCAGCTATTTCCCCATTCTGCAGTAACTGATTAAGCTGGTGCTGTTCTCTGTGTGTGTGTCCTGTACTAATCTGTCTGTTTGTTTGCTGTTAGTTTAACAGACTGTGAGAAATATAAACTGACCACATCATTACTGCTGGGAGCTGTTAATTCTGTACTCCAGATCAGAGCTATTTTTGGAATATTCTTCCACACTTCAACCTATTTTTAATCATATACACATGTGCTGTCTAGTTCACTCATTCTCCATGTCTCTCTCTCCCTCTCCCTCTCTCATTATATCTCGTTGTCTCTTTCTTTTTGCCTCTTTTATCTTTCTATGCAATGATTTAAGCTGTGAGACTCTTGTTTCTTACTTTTCTCACTGTGATGGCTGAGGCTACATAAATCCAGTTCTAACAGCTTACATTGGCTCCAATCTCTGATACCTAGGCTACATAAAAACCTTCTCCTCCCACTGTCATGCTGTAAATCAGGCCATATTTTCAGCCTTGCTTTGTTCTGTAGTGCGTCTGTGTGTGTGCATGTGTTTAAGTGCATGAGAGAGCCTGAGTAAATATGTTTTCATGGGTCAGTAATGATGTTTTTCCAAGAAAGGTCTCTTTAGTGCAGGCCTTAAACTTGTGGTAAGTGTGTGTGTGTGTGTGTGTGTGTGTGTGTGTGTGTGTGTGTGTGTGTGTGTGTGTTGATAGATTGGTTGTTCATCAGTCCAGAACTAACACAGTTTTTAATAAACTTCACTGTACTAAGAATTGCATCTGGGAAGAATACTTACTTCCATGTAATTGCTGTTTTGTAGAGGAATGTGTGATAAGTTAGTGCACTAAACTAATAATAAAGTTGGTGTATATTTCTATTTCATAATACTCATAGGGTAAAGCTCAAGTCATATCAAAATATTATGATCTGTGGGATAACCACCCTTGGCACCATTGTTGTGCTGCTGGGAGAAACTCCATTCTCAGTACACCTTTGCTGGCAATTCTATAAAGTTCACCTGATACACTATAACCTCTATATTATCATGCCCTTTTTTTCAGTCAAATCACATCCTTTGTCCATGATGATGGTTTTACTCTGCTACAATTGACTGGTGTGCTCACTTATTTGTCTTTTTAAAGATGCTGATATAAATTAAGTAAGATATGGAAATGCTCTTTCCCTATAGTTTTACCAAAGCAGCACCTTCACAGTAAAGCTAATGAAATAATTTCACTTGGTTTTCATTTTCAGAGTGAAACAGCTTCTTCTCCAATACAAACTTTTTATGTAAAAAATAAATAAATATATAAATAGTAAATAATAAAAAGCAGAAACAGAACTATTAGAATACAGTTCTGATTCTGCTCTGTATTATTTATTTATAATAGACTACAAATATATATATTTATAATAGACTACAAATATATATATTACAGATATTCTTTATATGTGACCTATGAGTTTCATTTGAGCATGAACACATTCTAAATGTAAATTAGGAAAAGAATGATATTCACAATACATTTTTTCCACAATATATCATGTTTTAAACACAACTCTTGTTTTCTTTGATCCTTGGATTGCCATCAGAGTCCAGTGGTTACATTTAATGATCAATTTTGATATTTGAGCTGTATGTGAAATTTCAAACAATCTCATAAAAGAACACGTAACAGAGCAGTACTCCTGTCTGGTTTGAGATGGCTCAATTTTAAGTCCACTGTTAACCACCCAACAAAGTAACAGGGTAGTGTTTTCTGCTGTTGATTGACCTTGATTTGGACGTTAATTTCAAAAACAGCTCATACACAGCTTGTGTAAAATTGACTTTCTAGATACATTGTCAGTCGGTACAGGAATGTTTCTTGTGAAAGTTCAAAGACGTTGTTGCTTTTAAGGCCAACAAACAGGATATGCCTAGAAACAGACTTTGGTCTTGTCCTCAGAGATTTAGGAAGCCAGTCTGAAGCACTGCCGTCTAGAAATATGTAAAATTATTTTATGTTTTATTCCTTTTTAGGTATTTTCTGAGCTGTTCTAATGCATGATCAACTTCTAGATTCGGGTTCTAATGTTTTCTGTCAACTGGTTCCTTTTAAGATCAACACAGTAATTAAACACTGCTTCTCCATGTTTAGTTTTTACTTTATACAGAACTAACTTATTTTTTAGTTTTTACCTTAGAAAAGACTAACTGAATATTTAGTCTTTATTTTAGACATGACTGACTGTTTAGTCTTTAGCTTAGACCTAACTGACTATTTAGTCTTTACTTTAGACAGGACTAACTGACTGTTTAGTCTTTACCTTAGGGTGCTTTCACACCTGAAAGTCCGGACCATCGTCCGACCCAAGGTTTGTGTGTTTGTTACTTTGTATATATTTGGTCCAGTTTGGTTTGTTTTCACACTGCATTTTTGTAAGTGCACCAAGGACTTCTATTATGACATGCTCACGTGCTGTCATCATCACTTATGTGCAGTGCGTCTTCCTACACTCGACACTGATTGGTTTGTAGAAGAACATGCGTCTGACATGTTTAAATACTTTTATATACCGCTGCCGCTTTCTTTAGATTAGTTTATGTTCCTCTGATGTCCTCTTAGAAAATAAGCTGCATGTTTCAGCATTTTTGTGAGTTTTTAAAGCTGACTTTTCATGTTCATTGGACCAAAATTATATTAAACATGTCATCTCCTCCTCGCGCCATGTGATACAACGGCTCATTTCTGCTGCTGTTCCACTTATTTTTTCTTATTCTGTTGTTGTTGAATGTTGTTAATGTCTGCGTAAACTTCCTGTATTTGGTCCAATGGTCTAAACCTTCTAGAAAAGTGTGTTCACACTGCATGTGAACCAGACCATTGTTCAGTAGGTCCGGACCGAGACCACCTCTTTTGATCGGTCCAAATTTAACTCCTTTGGTTCAGACCGTGGTTTGCGGCCGCGTTGACACCTGTTATTTTGGTGCGGACCAAACTGAAAAGTCCAAAAGTCCGGACCAAACAATGTAGGTGTGAAAGCACCCTTAAACAGGCCTGACTGACTCTTTAGTCTTTACCTTAGACAGTATTGACTGACTGCTTAGTCTTTACCTTAGACAGTACTGACTGACTGTTTAGTCTTTACCTTAGACAGTACTGACTGACTGTTTAGTCTTTACCTTAGACAGTACTGACTGACTGACGGTTTAGTCTTTACCTTAGACAGTATTAACTGACTGCTTAGTCTTTACCTTAGACAGGCCTGACTTACTGTTTAGTCTTTACTTTAGACAGGACTAAATGATTGATTAGTCTTTACCTTAGCCAGGACTAACTTACTGTTTAGCCTTTACCTTAGACAGGCCTGCCTGACTGCTTAGTCTTTACCTTAGGCACGACTCATTATCTCATACTCAACTGTATCAATATTTTCTTTGAATTCTTACATCAGATTAAAACTTTTATTGGTTTTCATGTCTAAAATAGTTTCTCAGTTCTGACCGCAGGAGAACTCTGCTCTGCTCTAATGCATCAATGTTTTAAAGCCAATTGTATTTTAAACCTGGCTCACATTCAAATTGTGAAAGGTTTTGAACTTTGAGACCCTTCAGGAAACCACAGTTTTTTTCTTTGCTAGTTTCACTGAACCATTAGAAGCCCTTCACTGGAACACCAGGTTTGGGACTCATTTATAAAGCTCATATCATAGGCTATAGATGAATTGAATGTGTAACACAGGTTTCTAGGCTTAATTTGCATCATTCTATGAAGTACACAGTCATATCACAACATTATGGCCACATCATGGGCAAAGAACAAGGTGTGACTGATGTCTGACCAGTAACTTTGTGGGATGTTCTAGAGTCGCCGTCGTGAAGGTGTACTGAGAATGGACTTCTTGTACACTGAGTGCCTCCCAACATTGTAGCAGTGGTGCATTTGACATTTACATTTGAGGCATTTAGCAGACACTCTTATCCAGAGTGACTTAGAGTTGGGGGTTAGGTACCTTGCTCAAGGGCACTTAGGCTGCCCCTGATGCCCAATGGGCAGTTGATGCCAGAGGGGAATAACGACTCAGAAGAGTGGTACAGAGCAATCACTGTGCCACTCTGGACCAGTTAAGCATAATATGGTCCATGCTATGTCTCGCTAGCGTCATCCGAGCTAAGGGTTGTTATTCTCGCTATTAGTTAGATGTTCATAATGCTTTGATATGAGCACCTATAATGAAGACATGGTTAACCTGTCTACAGTAGTTTAACTTTAATAAAGCAGTAGTAACATACTTTATTGTGATTCATAAGGGTGATGAGAAGAAAAAAAGACAAAAGAAGGCCAGTGGAGAGGACAGGAAAGACAAAAATTAAATAAATAAATACTGTCACTGAGCTCAGGTTTGATCACCAGCCAGGGTTTGTTTTCCTGTTGCCTCTGAATCCTCATCTCTCTCTCTCTCTCTCTCTCTCTCTCTCTCTCTCTCTCTCTCTCTCTCTCTGTTTTCTCTTTCCCTCTACCACCCCCCAGCCTGCATTACTGTCTCCTATCAACCTCTGAGTCAGTGTCTTCTGTCTTACCAGCTGGAATCAATTAACACAAACACACAAGCACAAACAAGCACGCACACACACACACACACACAATAGAGTCCCCTGTTTCCAATAGCCACCGCCCTCCCTCAGGGCTCCCCTCACTCACCTCACGCAGAAATGTTTGTCTTTTGTTTCAGAGAGTTACAACTATTGTCCTGTGTGTGACAGAGTGAGGGTGTGTTTGCCTCTGTGTGTGTGTGTATGAGAGAGAGAGAGAGGGAGAAATGGATAGAGTGAGACAGTGAGGGTGTGCGTGAGAAAGAGAGTGTGTGTGTTTGTGACATCAGTTGTAAAAAGCGCTTTATAAATAAAATTTGATTGATTGATTTGATTGTTTGGGTGTGCGGGTTTGTGCGTGTATGTGCACGTGTGCAGGGGTGTGTGAAGGAGAGAGTGAGGGCGTGTGTGTGTGCAGGTGTTTGTTAGAGAGAGTGAGAGTGTGTTTATTTTTGTGTGAGAGTGAGTGTGTGTGCATGTGGGTAGGTGCAGAGGGGTTGTGAGTGTGTGTGTGTTTGTGTGTCCCCGGATGTCTGTGTGTGTGTCCGGATGTCTGTGTGTGCATGCATGTGCACGTGTGTGTGTGTGTGTGTGTGTGTGTGTGTGTGTGTGTGTGTGTGTGTGTGTGTGTGTGTGTGTGTGTGTGTGTGTGAGAGATAGAGAGAGAACCTCTTAATTCTGTGTTTCCTCTCTGTTTTCTTCTCTGCCTAAAACATGAACACATGTGTGTTAGTCTGACTGTGCTCATGTACCAGATTTGACTGTAGTATCTGACATTAGAAATTTTCGGTAGAGATTTATATACAGTGAGTTACTTGCTAATGTGTAGTTTATATTTTCAGGTCTGTTGCAGTAGTTGTAATGGGCAGTAATTGTAAATAATGTAAAATTCATGTACTATAGGCAGACGTTACAGGGAGTGGCCAGCAGAAGACACTGAGGGGTCTAGAAGACGTAAATTTCCACTTTACAAGCTAAAAATGGGACACAAAATGATCAGCTAGGCTTTAAACTGGAAACCCCATTTGAACACCGCATGCATGAAAATGTCCAACACTTCCGCTGCTGTTTTATGGTTGCTGCCTGATTTACAAACCTATTAACATTGATGAAGAACCACAGTTGTAAGCTTTTTTTCTATTCTGTATGACGTATTATAGCCTGTAATTTACCACATTTAAAACTTTGAAGAACATAATAATATAAGAGCATACGATATAATAATAATTATCTTATACAATTTTATTTATTTCAAGAACCTTGGTGCCTGAATTGAGCTTATGCTGTCAAATTGTGCTTAAGCTCTTTCTTCTGTGTTTGGGTGATATGGTTTGTTGTTCTTCATTGTAAAATATGGCAATAAAAAAGATTTAGAAATCTGATTTTGACTATGATTGAAGGTTAAATCTTCAACTTTTTTCCATCCATCCATTCTTACTCTTGACATGATGTGAGTGAAACAGGCGTGACCAGGGGTGCAGAATCAGGTGGGAGCGTCACAAAAATATAATGTAATATAAAATATTTTGACCATGATATTAAATTCTTCACGAATATTGAAATGAGTGATAAATAATTATAATAGGTGTACAACTGAGGTCCTGAAGGACTGCAATGAGAATTATAACAACCTTATTGCATGCAGTAGACCCACTCTCATGTACATGTTGTCTAAATCAGGCAGCAGCCATTAAAAAGTAGGTTTTCAAGGATTCAAGGAAACGTTGTCATTCGCATCACATGTAGTACATGAGGTGGAATGAAATTACATTCCCAAGGTCCCAGTTTTACCCAGTGCAGTAGTTTGATATAAATATAAAAGTTTTCCTTATGAATATATACACATATGATATAGGATATAGACTGTACACTATGTGGAGCAGTATTGGACAAGAGTATAGATAACTTAGACTGTACAATGTTCAGAGTATTGAGCACGGCATGGGGAGATTAGCAGCAAGTTATATAAATGAGTGATTAAATGAATAAATATTAGCGACATACAGTTAATGTGGTCAAGTGTAATAAAGTGTCAGTGCAGTGTGTGTGTTTCCTAAGTGGAGTTTAAGAGTCTAACAGCTTCTGCAATGAAGCTGTTCCTTAGTCTGGTGGTTTTACACTTTATGGACCGCAGCCTCCTGCTGGAGGGGAGCGGGACAAAAAGTGAGTGTGCTGGGTAGGTGGGGTTCTTCATGATGTAGGTGGCCCTTTTCCTGCATCTAGAGGTGTAGATGTCTGTGGTGGTGGGGAGGCAGACACCAACAATCTGCTGTGCAGCTTTCACCACCCTCTGCAGAGATTTCCTGTTGCCAGCAGAGCAGCTGCCATGCCACACAGTGATGCTGGAGCACAAGATGCTCTCCACCACACATCTGTAGAAGGATCTGAGAACTGAGGTTCTGAGAATGTGGAGTCACTGTTGGAGTAGACCTCGTTGTTGTGAAGGTCAAACCAGTTCTTCCGTGTAGTGTACCGACTCCGTTCGACCAGAGTCTTGGAGTCAAGAGTCTAGGAAGATGTCTACACACCACCTCTCGTAGAACACGAGGTCGTAGTGACACACCGTACCGTCGACGAGACGACGGTTGTCCTTTAGAGACGTCTCCCACCACTTTCGACGTGTCGTCTAACAACCACAGACGGAGGGGTGGTGGT
>BRDA01008454.1:99733-137995 GCA_036984385.1 Crenuchus spilurus | reverse complement strand
GTTTCCTCCGAGGTCTCTGGTTTCCTCCCACAGTCCCAAAACATGGAGGTCAGGTGAACTGGGTACTCTAAATTGTCTTGGGATGTGTGTGTGTGTGTGTCCTGTGTGTGTGCGCCCAGCGATGGATTGGCGTCCTGAGTTTAACTACTGTAATGCCCTGCCCCTGGTGAAGGGGTAGTCGACCTGAACAGGATTAAGCGGATAAGACAATGGATGATAAAAATAATTTTAAATGGATAACGTGTTCTAACGTGTTCTAAATGTCTGTTGTGACCATTTTACCAATTTGTCCAAATTAGCAACAGTTTGTGGGTGGAGCATGAACAGGTCAGTTGATTGAGTGTGTTACATTCATGTCAAAAGTACTTTTGTCTTAAACCAAACTGAAGATGTTTGCTGATTCCTTCGATTTGGAGACTGAATTGCCTGTGCACTCATGTACAGGGGTGTTTGAAAGTTTGAGAACCCTTTAGAAGTTTCTATATTTATGCATAAATATGAGCTAAAACATCTTCAGATGTTCACACAAGTCCTAAAAGTAGATAAAGAGAAGCCAGTTAAACAAATGAGACACAAATGTTATACTTGCTCATTTATTTATTGAGGAAAATGATCCAATATGACATATTAGTGAGAGACAAAAGTATGTGAACCTCTGCTTTCAGTATCTGGTGTGACCCCCCCCCCCCCCTTACACCAATAACTATAACTAAACACTTGTGTGTTTAGGGTCGTTGTCTTGCTGCATGACTCACCTTCTCTTGAGATGCAGTTCATGGACAGATGTCCTGACATTTTCTTTAGAATTCTCTGATATAATTCACAATTCATTGTTCATCAATGATGGCAAGCCATCCTGACCCAGATGCAGCAAAACAGGCCCAAACCTGATACCACCACCACCATGTTTCACAGATGAGATAAGGTTTGTTGGTCGACACTCCTGGGAAGGTAACAATTTGTCTTGAAGTTCCTCCATTTGTACACAATCTGTCCGACTCTGGATTGGTGGAGTCCAAACTCTTTAGAGATGGTTTTGTAACCTTTTCTAGCCTGATGAGCATCAACAACTCTTTTTCTGAGCTCCTCACAAATCTCCTTTGTTTGTGCCATGATACACTTTGGAAAATTGGTTCATTTTAATCTTATCAATGTGATTTTCACACAAGGGAATTTGACCTCCACATTTAACCCATTCGTGCAGTGAAACACACACACACTAGTGAACACACTAGGCTGTGAGAATTTGTGCCCGAAGCGGTGGGCAGCCCTTATCCACCGGCGCCCGGGGAGCAGTTAGGGGGTTAGGTGCCTTGCTCAAGGGCACTTTAGTCATGTCCTGTCTGATAGATCCCTGTTCTTTAAATAAAACAGGGTGCCCACTCACACCTGATTGTCATCCCATTGATTGAAAACACCTGACTCTAATTTCACCTTTAAACTAACTGCTAATCCTAGAGGTTCACATACTTTTGCCTCTTACAAATATGTCATATTGGATCATTTTCCTCAATAAATAAATGAACAAGTCTAATATTTGTGTCTCATTTGTTTAACTGGGTTCTTTTTATCTACTTTTAGTACTTGTGTGAACATCTGATGATGTCTTAGGTCATATTTATGCAGAAATATAGAACATTCTAAAGGGTTGACAAACTTTCAAGCACCACCACTATAAGATGTTGTTCGTTTTAGTTTGCATTACAAAGTACTTTTAATGCACACACTAATGCAGAAACGTGCACATATGAATTAGCTATGTCCATTGGTGGACCAATATATTACATTAACTACAATAATTTTGGCTCTGCAGTAAAGTAGTAGTAGTTCCAATAAAGTACTGTCTTAAGTCTGCATATCATTCCTTTATGGCAGCAGAAAAGAAAGGACAAAAGGACTTGAACTGGCAAATACTAGGTGGGATTCATTAACACTTGGCATACTATATGTGTATTCCAGTACAGCAGAGCAGGAAATGTGATCTCATACATTTGACCAAATTTTGCTGCACACTTGTTTAAATATCTGTAACATACACAGATTTTAGGCCACTTGATTAAGGGCTCATCTGATCTTTTTCATGTGCAAAGGTTTACCGATGTTGTCCATGTCTAAAGATGTGTCATAGAGGTAAAAAGACAGAAAACACATTTGTTCAAGTAGTTTGCCTCATCTTAGTGCAAGAATATGGACATTAAACAGACACAAGGATATCACCAGCTTTAAACATGGGTAGTGTTGAAGAATAAATGCATTTTTGTTATAATGCAATAATGCTTAATGTGTTTGAATGTACAAGTCTGCTGTATTAAGATTATCAGACTTTTGGCCACTATGAAACAGTAGCCTTTTTCATGCTATGAGCACCTGTCCAGTGTGAAATCTGACTGATAATATTAGAGATGTTAATGAGCTAAAATTCTTATAATCAGTATCATTGGGTGTTATCCAACAGTATCTTTGAGTCTAAAAGATCAAGGTAAACAGTGGTTTATTGTCTGATATGGTGAATATTTTTTCCTCACATCAAACATGTCTGTTTCACAGCAAGTTACAAGGTAATGTTGCATTATTTGGATTATCAGTAGTACTGTTAAATGCACAGGATGTCAGTATCAGCTGATATTATCAGTCAGACTCTAATCAACAGCAGAGCGTCTTTGTTTTTGTACTACATGACTCACATTTTCCTAAGAGCCCAGGAAATCTGCATCTACATTCCAGTTTTCCCAGTTATATTCTCACTAGCAGAACTGGACATGAGTGCAGAACTGTGTGTATTCATGAACAGTGGTTATTGTATTACTTACATTAAGGCTGGTCAATATGACAAAATTAAACACAATCATGCAATAATTCAGAATTTTACTTTGTGTGAAATGTTTGCTGCCCTCAGTGCTATTAACTCATTGGTTTACTACACTGAACCACACATTCTGTGCCAGTAGAGAGCAGCATTGCACTGAATACCTGCCAGCAGCCACCCTTACATGCTTTTTCAGTTCACTGGAAATCTTCATGATATGTTTGAAATGCTTCATAACTAAAAGTTTAAGCATAACAGCACCTTTCTACGCCTTTCTAAACAGATTGTTGTCCTGTTCACTCCATCCTCTATTCTAAGAAGTTCCACCAAGATTTTCACCAGAATTAAGCTCTGCCTCACTGTCTCTGACTGTGTCTGAAACTGAACACTGTTTACATCTACATTTGAGGCATTTAGCAGACGTTCTTATCAAGAGTGACTTAAAGAAAGTGCTTTGCTGTTTACAAGGGAAGGATCCCAGTCTGGTTAGTGTAGGATAGAATTCACAAGATTAGACGCTGCCAAAAACAAAAGTCAGTATGCATGCCTAGGGGTGTGTATCTGTCCAATAAATGATGATCCGATATGTATCTTGATTCATGTTGCACGATACGATTCAGAAACTATTTATTTTAAATCGATTAAATTCGATTCAGTATGATTTTGATACAATTGGGTTCAGTATAATCGGGTAGGAAATAATACGAGTTACTTCTTTAAGACCATACTGTGTGGTGGAGAATGAGGGCTTTGGGGACTTGTTTAAAACATTGGAGCACTGGTACCACATCCCAACGCCACAGTATTTTACTGTTTCTGACTTCACATGTCAAATACAACTTTACTAGTTCTCTAGTATTTCATTAATCTGTCTGAATACAAGTAAAAACACATTTTTAGTATTAACTTATGTTGAATCAATGTAAAATTATCTATTTTAAGTCTAAGTCAGTCTAAAACCCGCCCTTCAGAAGCTTAAACTAGCCCAAAATATATGTCACACGTTTGAAGCAAATGGCAAAACAACTGAGTGTACGACTTAGTATTTTATTTATAAGGGATTTATTATGTCATTAATAATATGGTAATTAGTGTTTATTAGTTCTTTTATAACAGTTTTATATCCAAGTCAAGAACATTTAATAGTAACCAGTGTTCTAAATTAACACCCATTCTCGGTCATTTATACCCTGGCAGTGCTTCCTACATTTCCCATGAACACGATATGCCTTAACGCTATGGCTGAAAAAGTGTGTGCACCCCTGCACTACGTCATGACATTATACGCCCATTGACTGCACGCAGTTTGTAGTGAAAATAGCGCGAGAAACCATGGAAATGAACGCTAACACCACTGAACAGATTTCAGAGAGCAAGACAGAGAGCAACCCAAGGTAGAAGCGAAGTAAACGGGGCCAGAACTAAACAGAGAGCACACTGAAAGAGGAGGGAGTTAACGTTAGCTTAGTAAAGACTTTTAACCTAAATGCGGTGGTGGTTGGGACTTGGATAGACTGGGGCAGCTGGGCCTAACTTTGTGCGCAAACATGCAGCAAAAAATGAGAGTAGCTCAGATTCTGATGCCACTTCTGAAGAAGAAGAGCACTGAAGACGTGGTTCAAATAATATATATACAACGAGCTCGGCTCCTGCACGGATTAAACTTGTAAGTAGGGTTACCACTGTATCTGGCTGCAGCACGATGGGCGATCTCCACTGTGGGGCAGCTCCACGCTGGGGCAGGAAGTCACGTGACCTCCACTGTAGGGCCGGAAATGAGTATCCTTCACATACGAATGACCCCTCTCGGTTTCATTAAACGGTATTATGCTTTACGTTTGATTTATTTATTGATTTGTCTGTTTTAATATGTACAAATATCAAACTTTATTAACTTATATTAGCAGGATGGTTTATGGAGAGCTTGCTCATTTCATATCTTTCCCGTTATATAAGCAAATAACTGCAGACCGCTAGAGGGAGCCTGTATAGGAGTTGAATGTAACTAAACATCTAAAACACAAATGAAAAATAAATAGTAAATATGCACTACATCAGTTTTTCTACTGTAAACAGGCAGTAAAGGCGCTAGCATTACTGCTAATGTGAGTTGATGCTGGAATTACAGCTAGAGCTTGTTTAAAAGTTTTATAACTTGAGTTTAAAAGCTTTAGAAATTATGTCTGCAGTACTGAACATTTGATGTAATGAGTATAAATGTAGCATGCTGTTCTGCCTTTAGACTTAATTTTGTACATTAGCAGGAAAACTGCAAGTTCATCTCTTTATAACCATATGTACTTTTGTTTCCATTAGCATTTCATTAAATGTTCCATTATATTTACAAAACTGCAACCAACCCCTCCACACCCCAACACACATCAATATCAAGGTTCTTTTGTATTTTTTAATTTAATGTTACAATAACAAAAGTACAGATACGTTCAACTATGCCTCAGAGTGTGCTGGTGGTCCATTACCACAGCGTTGACATAGAGACCCTGTTTGTATCCATATCAAATTTAAATAAAAATGGTTCCTTGACCTCTGGGTCATCTCCTTTCAATTCAATTCAATTTAATTAAACTTTATTGTCATTATACTGAAACAGAGTAGAACAGTACAACGAAACACTTTTAGGCTAGTCTCCAGTGCAATTACAAACGACATAGTGCAAGACAGGACATAGAGCTAGGGAAAACATAGTGCAAGACAGGACAGAACTATAGTGAGGTACAATGGTAGAGGTGGACAGTTGTATACATTAAGTGCAGTAGTGAACAGTTAATATGCATGTCCAAGTATAGTTATTGTACAGTAGGTATTAAGGGGAGTGTGGGACAGGGAATAACAACATAGTGGAATGTGGACAAGGTTAAAGTGCATGATGCATACAGTCTCTGGGCTGGTGGTGATCTGAGAAGTTATGGGGAGGAGGACAGATGTCAGACTGTTAAAATCAGGTTGAGGTTGGTGTAGAGAAGTGTGAACAGAGGTCAGTCCATGTGTTTTCAGGTTGTGAGTGGAGTAGCTGGTGACACCAGTTTAACAGCGTGGGGGAAAAAGCTGTTTCTGAGCCTGGTGGTTCTGGCTCTGATGACTGAGTCCGGTATACCGCTATGAAGCCATGATTCTGTGAAAATGAGTACACAGCAATTCCTGGTTTGGCAATCTGTAGTAAGGCGGAGTTTCAATTCGTCCAGTTTGTTGTCCAGCGATCGGACATTGGCGAGCAGCAGTGTGGGAAGTGGTATCCTAGCTAGCTTTGCTAGCCTGACTCGGACCCTGGCTCTCCTCCCCCGCTTCTTCTGGCGTCCGCATGCCCATCGCCTGCGTCTTCCGATCGGCCATGTGGCCGTGTTCAACCGCGGTGTGCCGGATCGAACAATAGCCAGCGTGGGATCAGCTATAGGTGGGCTGAAAATAACATTCTTACAGCGCTCACCGATGTCTAGCAGCAATTTTCTGTCGTAGATGATTCTAGTTTTGCACATCTAGTACAGACAGTGCAGTAGACAAACAAAAAGAACAGAAATATAAACAAAAAGTTGCACTTAGCAGGAGCGTTAGCCAGCAGCAGCCGTCGCCTGGCGCTACGCAACAAAGTTAATAACTTTTCAGGACCTTGTTGAGGGAATTCTTGCACTCTTCCTCATTTAATGTCCAAGATCTTGGCTTTGTCACATGCCCCTTGAACCGTGTCCAAGTTCTCAGTCAGTGGAAAGGTCCTTGACAACTGCTGGCTCCTTCAACAGGAAAATAATCAGTACTACAGTCTTAGTGATTGAGTGATTGATTTCTTTTCTCAGTTCGGCTTATGACTATCACTAATTCCATTCACAAACATCATCAGAGTGTGTTGCTATTATAGCATTATGTGCAATTGCAATTCATTTAAGAAATTCTTTAATCCACTGACCTGATCGTTGTTCCATAAGTTTGCGTTTTCCCAGTCTGAAAACTGGTGGCCAATCTTGGTGGCCTTGCAGGACTGCTTTGGACTCCTCTGTCCAATGATCAAAAATTTTGCCATAGTTTGAAAACAGAAATCCTGATATTGTTTAAACTTTCAACTTTAAGGTATTTTTCCCCAAAGGAATCAAATCATACCTGTCAAGCTCAAAGTTTTCCATTAAAAGCAGGCACCACCATTTTCTCATTCTGTAAACATACAAAAGTATTGCAGTAGTAAAATTAGCTACAACTGAAAATGATCTACAGCTTTTCCTCTTTAAAAATTCAAAAGGGTACTTACAATGGTGTAATCAAAAGGGGCATCCAATGCCAAGTACAAGGCAGCCTGAAAATGAAATACTTTAATGAGTTTTATTTTATATTACAATTTCGCAGTTTAAATGTTTAGAAATAAAATTAATTACACAAAACATGTCACACCATTAGCATGAAGATCCCACAGTCAAGTCCATAGTCTTGGCTTGGAAACCCCTGTAGTAATTTATAAGAAGTCAACATAAAATTATGGAGTTAGTTTAGTGTCATTAGAAATTTTAATCTGAATGGAAAATTCTGAAATTGTACGTTCATTTGTGTTGATCAAACCACCTAAAAAACTGAATTCAGAACTCCCAACTAAATCCTTAATAAACTATCCAACCACCTAATAAATGTAATAAACTGAATTCTGAACTGCAATTGAATTTTACTCCTAATACGCCTAATTGTTTGAACTGCAGATGTACTACTGATTCAAATGTGCCTGATATTAAAATGTTCCTGGAAGTTCCAATATCACAAAACTATGGCACTGAAAACCTAAGTTGTGTGGATGGCAAGATGGATTAAATCAAGCATCAGGAAATCCTAGAAGAAAATGTCATGCTTAAGCTTGGGCATCATTAGATCTTCCAACAGGACAATATTCCCAAGCATACCTTGATTTCAGAAGAACCTGGTAGGTTATGGAGTGTCAGTCACAGTGACTTGAAGCCAACAGAAAATCTTTGGTGGGATTTGAAGAAGGCAGATGCAGCAACAAACCTAAGAATATTAGTGAACTGGAGGGCATTGCTCATGAGGAATAAATTCGTCATGAACATTGCCAGAAGTTGTTGGCTGCCTATGCATCAAGTTTGCAGCAGGTCATACCAGCAATAGGGTGCTCTACTAAGTACTAAACACTTGTCATGAAGGGGTCTGAAACAGAGTTTGTAAATGTGTAAAGTTAAAAAGCTTAGCTATATTAGTTGTGTTAAGCTATTTAAATTGGTTTTGATTTATTGGTTGATTGTAGCTTATAAAGTTTGCTAATAAATGTAATTAGCAAAAGCAAGGCTAAATAATATGAATTGGAATGTACTGCACCATCCAAAGCTCGATATAGGTTAGAACTCGGTTTTAGATGATATGACAAATGGTATGGTATGACAACATTTCAAATTTATGGCATGAATACATCTCCCCAGGTATTCATTTAATGGTCGTTTTTAGAATATAAACCACATTAACTATATTAATGCACAGAAGTACATATGTCCAAGTCAAAGCCATTAATTTCTGACCATTCCACTGGACATATTGTCTCTGCAATGTTTCTGTTGATATAACATAAACATAACCTCCTGGGCCTGCCATTTCCAATCAGTTCTGACCTTTATACCTGCAGAGGAGACTTTGGTGTCCGCCGAATTTCTGTAGAGCAGGACTGCTCTGGTTCAGCTCACCTTGAACTCCTCTGCCAGACTGCTGAATGGAAGCTGCAGCTTGGTGTTGTGCCCAAAAAGTGCAATGCTGCTTAGGCTCCATGGCAGGCCCAGCCATCTGTGTAGGAACTGGCTGATCTTCCGCTCAAAGCTCTCCACAATAGTAATCGGGACTTCATAGATTAGCAGCGGCCAGAGGAGACGAGGGAGCATGCCATGTTGGTAAATCCAGGCCTTAAACTTTCCAGGTAGCCCAGACTTGTCCACAGCCAAGAGCCAACCCTTGAGGTTATCGCTTTTACCTTGGCATGCAGTGGTGTCCTTCAGGTCCTCAGTGAAGAGCTTGCCCAGGCTCTTTACTGGTTTTTCTGACACAGATGGAATCTGGGTGTCTCCCAGGGAGAATCGGAACCGGTCAGGTACTCTTCCTTTCCTGAACACTAAGGACCTGGACTTTGCAGGCTTGAAGCTCATCCTTGCCCATGTCATGAGGCGTTCAAGCCCTTGGAGAAGCCACCTGCATCCTGGCACTGATGTCGTCGTTATGGTGAGATCATCCATAAATGCTCTAATCGGGGGTTGTCTGGTACCTGATCTGGACAGTGGACCTCTGCACTCCATTTCTGCTGACTTCACAAGCATGTTCATGGCCAATGCAAACAGGGACACCGAGATTGTGCAGTCAATGTCACTCTGATGTTAAAGTCCCAGAGGACACCCTCAAACTAAAGTTGTTGTAATAGTCAAGTATGAGGTTCCGTATCTTCTCTGGATGTGGTATCTGCTCAGGGCCAGTTCCACCAGCTTATGTGGTATCAACCTATATGCATTTGCAAGGTCAAGCCACAGCACTGCCAGGTCCCCCTTGTTCTCACGTGCCTCCCAGATCAATTGAGTCACCACGCCTGTGTTCTCAATACACCCTGGGATGCCTGGAACTCCTCCCTTCTGCACTGAGGTGTCAATATAGGTGTTCTACAGGCATAGTGTAACCAAACAGCATGATACTGGTTATCGGGGATGACTGATTCTGATGTGAAGTGCCGATCATCATCACCTCAGTTTTTGCAGTGTTCAGCCGTGGAAAGTTGTGTTTCATCCACATGTTTATCTCCTCCAGACAAAGAGTAAGGTTTGTAATAGCTGATGATGGTGATGGGGCAGCAGCATGAAAGGGTGTTGTATCAATGTTCATGTAAAGTTGTATGTCATCAGCATAGCAGTGAAATGAAACTCCATATTGATTGATAATCTGGCCAAGAGGGACCATATATAAAGTGAAAAGGATGGGCCCAAGGACTGACCCCTGAGGAACCCTGCATGTCACTGTATATGATTGAAATCTTGCAGTTCCAAAGGAAACATTCAGTTCTGGCAGTGAGATAGGACTGAAACCAGGTGAAAGCAACATCCGTGAGTCCAATGGTATGGTATAACCGCTATGATAATAATCAAGAACACAGATGAATTAAATTTCCCCCAAAACTTTGGGCACAGCAAAGTCTTGGCAATGAGCAGTTTTGTCCACCTGTCAACATGCATTTCCCAGGCCAATTTCAAACACAGCCTGACCAGTTTGTCACCAAACCTAAATCTGGCAAACAAACCTAATCTGGCAACACTGCAAGCACTGGATGCCATAAAGTTCACAAATTTCCCCGTGTAGTTTTTTTAAGTGAGGCTTATGTTTCTAAACAACATAATGTTAAAGATGACTCAGAATTATGTTTGTGTGAGTAGAATATAAACATAGTTCAGCCACAAATGTGTGTGTGTGTGTGTGTGTGAGAGAGAGAGAGACAGTGCAGACTATTGAGGGTGTAGTGCAATACTATTGAGGGTGTAGGGAGCAATTTTGATCCCCAAATCCATCCAAACACCACAGTTCCAAGTAAGTTACACAAAAAAAAAAAAAAAAAAAAAAAAAATCAAATTAGGCTCCAGTTTGTTTTCATTTCACATTATTATTTGGACCATTAAATCAAAAGCACAAAATGCAACAATATTTGTTTTTGGTATTATAATGAAAAATGAAATAACAGTTTTTTTATAATCCATTTTTTATTCTGAATCGAATGTCAATTGAATAAATGATACACAGATTCTATAAACTTATTGCTTTCTTGAAGTACCCTATGAATGTATGACAGACTCCTACCCAAAAAGTCTGAATTCTATCAGCACGGCACATCTTGACTTGGCAATTTTTACCCACTTCTCCTTGCAAAAGCACTCAAAATCTGTTAGATCCCCTGTGTACTACCCTCTTTAGGTCTACTTACAGATTTTTAATTGGATTCAGGTCCAAGCATCTGACTGGGCCATTTCAAAATTGTGAACTTCTGGTAAAGCCATTCATTTGTCGAAGTGGAGGTATGGTTTGGGTCATTGTGATGCTGAAAGGTAAAATTCCTCTTCATCTTTACCTTTTTAGCAGAGGTCTGAAGGTTTTGTACCAATATTGACTGATATTTGGAACTGTGGATAATTTCCTCCACCTTGACTAAAGCCTCAGTTCCAGCTGTAGAAAAACAGCACCAAAGCAGAATGCTGCCTTCACCATGCTTCACTGTGAGTATTGTTTTTTTGGTCATGTGCAGTGGCTTTTCACCAAATATACCTCTTGGAATTATGGCCAAAATGTTTTGGAACCATGTCCTATAATCCGACGACAGCAAAATTATTTGCCTCAGATAAACCAGCATGTGTGGTGGTGCCATGGTTAGGAATACCAAGATAACTGTCTTGTACCAATGTAGTTCTGTTTGGGTTTATAGAGCACAAGGATTATGAGACATATCAGCAGAGGCGGTTCTGGCTAGATTTACACCCTGGCCGAACCACCCTTTGTCTCAACCTTAATGGTGGTGTCTTTAGTGTGATCTCTCACCTCAATCAGTGCCTCTCTCACAGCAGCTGCCCAATATCTCAGGGGCTCAACACTCTTCACTTTACTTTCCCACCTTATGTCAGTCCACATCTTCAAAGTGATGCCCACATGTTTTTTCAGTATGGCCCATCTCTGAATGGAGGCTGAAAACAAGGTGAAAAGCTTGTGTAAGATGCCAAAATAATTCAAGGCATCAGTGGAAGCCTTAGAAGCATCGGCCACAACCAAATTGAGGGTATGAGCTCCACATGCCACAAAAAGAGCTCTTGGGTTATTTTGTTGAAGCCTGGCTTGAACACCCTTGTTTTCCCCCTTCATGTTTGCTCTGTTGTCGTAAGCCTCTCCTCTGCAGTCCTCAAAAGGAACTTTGAGCTCCTTTAGTCGCTTGAGAATCAGAGATGCCAAATGCAGACCTGTGGATTCTTCTGCTTCCAAAAACCCCATGAAATGCTCCTTTATGCAGGGCTTCTCCTCTGTCAGTGACACCACACGGATTGCAGCTGACAGCTGTTCGGTGTGGCTGATGTCTGGTGTGCAATCAAGAATTATTGAGAAATATTTTGCCTGCTTGATGTCTCTCACCATTTCAAAAATGTTCTTGCTGCTCATCAAATTACTCAGTTCATTCTGTATGTGTGACTGAGGTAAGTGATGTGACCAGAGATACTTTTTTGGACCCGGTTAAGGTACTCTTTCATCACTGGGTCAACTGTGCCATCAGTTCAACCTCTTTGAGGAAACTGCCATTAGATGGCATGTACAATGTTTCTGTACTCCCCCTCAGTGCCAGATTTCTCACCACCAGAGACTGCACAATCACAATCAAACGGGTCAACACTGCTCTCCATCTCATCTTCTCAGCCTCTAGAAGTGCCATTCCTGGTTGCCAATTGTTTCCCCCTTTTTAATCCTGACTGCCAGTTCTTTCCATATTTTCATGGAGTTGAGGTGTTCTGGACTGTTGTCGTGAGAGGTGAGCAAAGAACTTGCGTGTTTCCAATCTGTCAGGCCTGAGCTTGTTAATTGTCCTCTTAGAAAAGACTTTGCAGCAGAAGCAGAAAAGGCTGTTGTTTTTCTCCGAGTAGACTAACCAGCTTCTGGGAATCTTTTCACCATTAACCAATGTCTTCTTGAAATACTGGTGATGGCAACTTCTTCCATTCAACTCATTCCTGGGGAAAACGAAGTCAGCAGGTACCTCACTTGGTCCTCTGAAAACCAGCTGTGTCCGAATTCTGTCAGTCAGAACCGAAGGCCAATTAGCAGGGTCAGTAGACAGAAGCTCATCCTCAGGGACAGGATTTGGTGGGATTTCAGGTTGAGGCATTTCTAATAAAGAGAAAATGGTATTGTCATTAGTACATGTTATTTACAGCATTTATAGTGTTTACAAAAATAAAAATTTATGCAAACACACACACACAACTGAGGAGTCATGCAAGGAACATGAGGCTGAGACGATAGATGGCTCCAGGACCATCCCTGAAGAGGCCTGTGTGGCTGCAGAGGTAGATGGCCCCTCATCAGACTCCAGGACCGTGTCTGTGGCTGCTGTGGAAGTATCTGACTCCTCATTTTGGACAGTGGGTGCTCCAGCTCCGAAGTGCCCCTGAATTTACAATTAAGATAATATTATAAGTTAGATGACACATCACACATGCATCAGTTACCCCATTAAAATGACCATGATGCACTTAATAGGATGTTAACAAATATTAATAAACTAAGCACAACACACAAAACAAATCCACATTCAGGACATATGTGTGAATTTGCACTTGTGTTGCAAACACAAACCAGACTAAGTTGTCTGGGTGACATTAGTTGCATGACATGATGCCTCAATTCTAATTCAGAACAACTAAAAGCCAAATACAGTCGGCCTCTGTGACTAATTAGCAACATATTAGCAAGAGGCTAATAAGTAGCCTATCGCCTAATGTCAATCACATCACTCACAGAAATCTGCATACCTTTATCCTTTGCCCGTTTCTCCTCTTCTTCTTTTTCTAAACTGTGCACCTGATGGCTTCTTTGGTCTTTTACCTTGATCCATATTACCTTTCGACAACAGTCCCTTCACCTGTCAATCAACCAGAGTCACGTAACGTAAACAAATTCACATAGCCTATGACCTTTTTTTTTTTTTTTTTTTTACATTTTTCACATAGCTAACCCAATTAATTACATGAAAGTATGTGGGTCTATGTTAATTTTAGAAATGAAATACAATATATTTTAAAGCAGTTTGTGTTGTGTGGCCTGAGATCAGTTTATCCCCTCGCCTCGCCCTACTTCCCCTTGCCTCCTCTTACACACACAACCTGTATGACTCTCACTCCGCAGCAAGTTGACGTGACAGTGAGGGTGCCCACTCCACTAATCTTACATGAAAAGTAGTAGTAGTCTAACCCTAACCCTCTACCTAACCCCCAAAACTGGCGAGTTTTGTTTTGAGTTTTTTTTTTTTTTTTGCCCTCAAATAGATTGCACCCTGGGCAGTCGCCCACATTGCCCATAGCAAAAACTGGCCCTGCATATCAGAATGTGTGACAAAGGACTTCGGCAGAACTATCTAGAACAGCCTACCTAAAAGGAGAGAGCCAGAAGGTAAACAGGCATGGGAGCTCCCCGAGACACTGGCATCCCTCGGCTCACTGTCAACAAACCTGAGTGATTGTGTGAGCAGCAGTATGACAGCCCCAGCATCTCAGTCCACTATAAATCCCTATGTCAGTGCACCCCTGGACCTACAACCTTCTTATAATGTAAAGTATTAATTACCAAAAGCTAAACAGATAAGTTTTCAGCCTAGTCTTAAAAGTTGAGACTGTAGTTGAGTCTCGGATGTTATGTGGGAGGTTTTTCCAAAGTTGAGGGGCCGTATAAGAGAGAGAAGGCTTGTCCTCCTGCTGATGATTTCTGAACTCTGGGGATGTTCAAGAAGCCAGCACCCTGTGATCTGAGTAAAGAAGATGGTTCAAAATAGGAAATAAGGTCTTGTAGATATTCGGGTGCGAGAATTTTATATTCAATTCTGAATTTAACTGGAAGCCAGTGTAGTGCTGATAGAACTGGGCAAATATACAGTACATCGTAACACAACAATCATCATCAGTTAGCTCATGCTAACCATCTAACCAGCCTGGATCACCTGGATTGACCAGTCAATAAAATTGTATAACTTTATAGCCCCTTCAAGGAGCTGTCCAGAATTGATAGGTCCAACTGTGTTTTGGGCATTGGGGGTGAGGGTTTCTCTTTAAGAGTGTCTGACAAGCTGAGGATCTTTAGACAGTGAAGCAGGGTCCAGAAGCTAATTTGATTAATAACTTCACTGTCTCCTGACTATCCATCTGGTGTTGGAAAAAGATTTACATCAATACATACCTCTAAGATGACAACTGTCTTGCTGAGAAAACTGAAAGTCAAGGTTATGGTGACCTACAGCCAATTGAGCACCTGTGGGGCATGCTTAATTGGGAGGTGGAGGAGTGCAAGGTGTCCAACATTCACCAGCTCAGTGATGTCATCATGGAGGAGTGGAAGATGATTCCAGTTGCAACCTGTGCTGCTCTGGTGACTTCCATGGCCAAGAGGGTTAAGGCTGTGATATATAATAATGGTGGTCATGTTAAATATTGACACTATGCGCACAATTTGGACAATGTTGACAGGTGTACACATTTGTGTAGAAGCTATTTGGACATTAATGGCTGTGTGTTATGTTCAGAAGACAGTAAATATATACTGTTATACAAGCTGTATACTGACTAAGTTATATACAAGTTCCATTTCTATACTGTTGTCCCATGAAAAGATTTAAAATATTTCCAGAAATGTGAGGGATGTTCTCACTTTTGTGAGATACTCTATGTATGTATGTATGGATGTATTTATTTATGTATGTGTACAGTACGAGTCAAAGGTTTGGACACAGCTTCTGGACATTCAGTGGTCTTTCATTATTTAAAATTTGTCTGCATTGTAGATTAATAAAGTCATCCAAACTATGAAGAAATACACATGGAATTATTTAGCAAATTTAAAAAAATGTTAAACAAACCAGAATATGTTTTATATTCTAGATTCTACAAAGTAGTCACCCCTTGCTTAGATGACAGCTTGCTTGGCATTTTCTCAGTCAGCTTTATGAGGTAAATACCTGGAATGGCTTTCAGTTAAAGCTATGCATTGTATGCACAGTGTACTCATTTCTCATATCTCCTCATTTGGCCTTTCTGGGCTTGTCCTTTCCTGGTTTACTTCTTACTTGGCAGACAGAACTCAGTTTGTGCCCATTGGTAAAAATAAATCTCATACCATCTCAGTCACTCAGGGTGTTTCCCAAGGCTCTGTCCTTGGTCCCTGTTATTATTTAGATATTGCCCATTGGCAGTATTATTCATTCCTTTGGACTCTGGTTTCCACTGCTATGCTGATGATATTCAGACCTACTTTCGTCTTAAACTTACTCTTTTCCTCCACCTGCACTGTTGTCTTGTTTACAGATATTAACAAACTGTTTAAATACTAATTTTTGTTAAGCTCAACACACAAAAAATAATTCCTGATTGTTGGCTCTAAGACTGCCATCTCAGCCTACACAAATTGCACCCTTGGCATAGATAACACAACTGTCCCTTCTTCACCCACCGTTTCAAATCTGGGAGTTATATTTGACCCTATACTCAGCTTTATGTCACACATCAAATCTCTGACTACGTCCGCATTTTTTCATCTCTGTAATATCAGTAGACTCCGCCCCCTACTCTCTCAAAGACTCAGAGGTTCTGGTTCATGCTTTTTGTTACCTCACGACTTGATTACTGTAATGCTCTTTTCTGCAACTTGCCTTCCAAAACTCTTTGTCCTCTTCAATATATTCAGAACTCTGCTGCAAGAATCTTAGTCCAGTCTAAAAAATCTGCTCACATCACCCCTGCTCTCCATCAGCTTCACTGGCTACCTGTCTCTGTACGCATCCGGTACAAAATCCTTCTATTCACTTATAAGGCATTGCATGGTTTAGCTCCATCCTACCTTTCTGCTCTCTTCCTGCTCTCTTGCAGCCTTATGTTCCTCCACGCTCACTTAGGTCCTCTGATTCTGCTCTTCTGTCTGTTCCAAGGTTTAGGCTGTCCACTATGGGTGGCAGGTCCTTCAGTGTTTCTGCCCCTACCCTTTGGAATGCTTTACCTCTCTCTCTCAGATTATCTCCCTCTCTTTAAATCTAACCTAAAAACCTACCTTTTCTCCACCACTTTTTATTCTCTTTAATTTGTTTTTTGCTATTTTGTTCTTTTTTTTACTGATTGTAAAGCGTCCTTCGGTCTGTGAAAGGCACTATATAAGTGTAACATATTATTATTATTATTATTATTGAAGGGTTAATGACTTGCATTTCTTACCATCTTAATGTGTTTGACACATCAGTTGTGTGCCTACTGTGAGAAATCTAAAATCTAAAACACATTGTTTAACACTTTTAAGTTTATACATGATTCCTTATGTCTTCCTTCATAGTTTTGATGACTTCAGTATTAATTTTCAATGTAGAAGAACATATAATTTTTATAAATTATAATTAAATAATTTTCAATTTAGAACACGAAAAGTATTTGATCACCTACCAAACAGCAATAATTCTGGCTCTCACTGACCTGTTTTTCTTTAAGAAGCCCTCCTATTCTGCACTCATTAGTTGTATTAATTGCATCTGTTTGAACTCGTTACCAGTATAAAAGACATCTGTCCACACATTCAATCAATCAGTCACACTCCAAGGACACCAGGGACAAAATTATAGACCTGCACAAGGTTGGGATGGGCTGCAGGGCAACAGGAAAGCAGCTTGGTGAGAAGGCAACAGGAGTTGGTGCAATTATTAGAAAGTGGAAGAAACAAAAGACAGCTGTCAATCGTCCTTGTTCCATGCAAGATCTCGCTTCTGATTATGAGAAAGGTCAGGAATCAGCCCAGAGTGACAAGGGAGGACCTGGTCAATTAGCTGAAGAGAGCTGGGACCACTGTTTCAAAGAGGACCATTATTAACACACTACAGCGTCATGGTTTAAAATTCTGCAGGGCATGCAAGGTCTGCATACTCACAACAGCACAAGTCCAGGCCCACCTGATGTTTGCCAATGACCATGTGGATGATTCTGGAGGTCGTGTTGAGATGAGACCAAAATAGAGCTTTTTGGCATCAACTCCACTTGCCATGTTTAGAGGAAGAACAACCCCAAGTACACCATTACAACTGTGAAGCATAGGGGTAGAAACATTATACTTTAGGGGGTGCTTTTCTGCAACGGGGATAGGACGACTGCACCATATTGAAGGAAGGATGAATGGAGTCATGTATCAAGATTTTGGCCAACAACCTCCTTCCCTCAGTAAAAGCATTGAAAACGGGTCAATGGCTGGGAAAGGTGTCTTTTATACAGGTAACAAGTTCAAACAGGTGCAATTAATACAGGTAATGAGTGCAGAATAGGAGGGCTTCTCTTAAAGAAAAACTAGAATTTTTGCTGGTTGGTAGGTGATCAAATACTTATTTCATGCAATAAAATGCAAAGTAATTATTTAAAAAACATTTTTTAGATTCTGTTTCTCACTGTGGAAGTGTACCTATGACAAAAATTACAGACCTCTCCATTCTTTGTAGGTAGAAAAACTTGCAAAACTGGCAGGGTATCAAATACTTATTTTCCCCGCGCTGTGTGTATATTATATATATATGATGATTTCCCGTTCAGTCTCAGTCTGTCTCAGTCTGTCTCAGTCTCTCTCTCTCTCTCTCTCACACACACACACACAGGATCCTCGGTTCTTATTTGTCTTGGTTATTGTACAATTCAGTTATTGTCAGCTTTGCAGGTCGTTCCTTAATTCAGGGTTCATACACTTTTTTCAAAAAATGTCAAAATTTGAAAACTTTAAAATTCAAGCACTTTTCAAGCACTTTCAAGGCGTATTTTCAGGTTTTTCCAGCATCTTTCAGCTGTGGTAAATTAATGATAACAGTGATCTCAAAACTGCAATTCAGTGATAATCAATATATCACAAAACTATTCTCCACACTTCACAGTGATTATGCTACTGAGAAAAAAATACTTCTAAGTAAGTAAATAGCAGGAATTATGGATTTATTGGTGTCAGTTTCACACAATTTAAATACCAATGTTCTTCACCACATGTTTATCTTATTCATTTGATTGAGCAGTTACTGTAGCATGTCAAGTTTGGGGGTGAGTTGAGAGCATTTATACATACATATACTCAAAATTATTGTTTTTCTTTTTGTCACACTGAAAGAGATGGTTTTATGTTTATGTCTGAGGGAAAAAATCCCCCAGTGTAGGACCTGGATTTTGAAGTCTTTGTCAGATTTTGATGCTTCTTTCCTATATATAATCAGAAACAGGTGGAAAGTGTTATTTACAATGTTTATTCTCAATAAATTTAACATTAAGGTTACGGTATTAGACTTGGGAGTGTAGTAAAATATCATAACAAGTACAAACGCTATTGGGAGCACTGGCTAAAAGCCCTGTATTTTGTAATGCTGGGAGTGAACAGAGATGGGCTACTTAAGTTCGTACTCGTACACCCAAAGCCCATTTCACACCAGAGTTCTCCTTTAAAGTCATTTACTTCTCATAAGCCAAGATGTATGTACAGTCCCCTACAAACGGGTGACACTGGATTTTATTTAGGGGTATCAGAGTACAGAGGGCTGAATACTAATGCACAATACACTTTCCAGATTTGTATGTATTTAAAAATTGTGGAAAAATATCTATAAATTCCTCTCAGTTCACAATTACTTGCTACTTTGCATTGTCCTACTACACTAAATCCTAAAAAATACACTTAAGTTTGTAGGTTTAACGTGTGGAAAAGTTAAAGAGGAATGAATACTTTTTCAAAGTACTGTACATTTGTCTACTGTAGTATACTCTGTATACTGTACTCTGATTTACTCACGTTGGCTAAATGCAGTGGTAAATGGCAGTTGGCTAAACAATTTCCGTTATGTTCACTGCGTATGCCATTAATGGTCATGCTATAACTGACATGCAAAACTAGTGTTACCACATTTTATCACACACCATGCTTCTTAAAAATAAGCCTGCAAAACTGCCAGCTGCCTGTGTACGTACATACACTAGCACACTAGCTAACGCAGCCTCCTGTCATGTTATTGCTGTTATCACCAGCTCACTGTGTCTGCGAGGGAACACAGCACAGACTGGAAGCAGCAGGTCTCAAACGAACTCCCTGAATCAGTTGGGAGTTGGCTCCCCTTCAAAGAGACGCTTTTCTTTATTTCACTCGCTCTTCCTTTCTTTATAATGCTATAGAATAATAAAGTTATTAACATTAAAATTTAGCCGTATAAAAAAAAACAAATGGTAAAAAATTATGTTGCATCTGGGGGCATAAAGAGCCGGTTCCTCGTGAGCCAACTGCTCTTGGATTACAAGAAAGAACCGGAATTTGTTGTCACATACGTGGAGGCATGAGCGAAGCCTTTTTTATTTTATGCTCTGGAATTTTTTCTTTAAGCTAACTTATTTAGTCAGATTGTTATTTATTGTAAAGTAAATGTAGTTAGAATTTCCAGCACTTTCTCCAAAATTCCAGCACTTTCCAGGCCTGGAAAACTGAACATTAACATTCAAGCATTTTCCAGGATTTCAAGCACCCATATGAACCTTGTTAATTTTCAGCTAATTTTTCAAGCAATTAATGAGGTGAAATTTTAAACAAGTTAAATAAACATCAGACTCAATCTTAAAATTCTGTAGTTTTATTACAATCATACAAATTTGTTGTATTACAGGGACACTGTTTAATAAAGTGGATAAGAGTCTACCTGCTCAGCTGCCAGAATAAAACTTAAACTACAAAACTCAGTGGCACTAATATCAATGCCACAGTGTAGAAAACACTCTGTCACATCAAAATAGTAATGACTGATCTTAATGCTAACCAAAAAGAAAGCAATGAGTGCTTTAGTGAAACCCAATGTCCATAATAAACAAAAAAGAAAGAAAAATATTAATAGCTAAACTAACTAACAATAAGCTAACAATCATAAACAAAGCTGCAAATAATTTCAAACAAAAAGGCAGGCCACTCCCTGTTTCACATTAAGGTTTCTACAAAGACAAGCTGTAACAATTGCACCAGATTTATTGCTGCAGTTTTTGAGAAAACCCAGTGCAAATTCAAGCATTTTGGCTGCAACAGTAGCAAAGAACAGACTGTGAGATTCTGTGAGTATCACATTGCTGGATGTAGAACAATGGCTAATAATAATCAAAATAAGTCAAATAAAAACAGCTCAACAAGGACTGCTGACAACTGCATGTTAAACTAGCAAATCTAAACAAAACAATTCAAGCTATTACAAACAAAAAATGTTATGAGAATTGATAAATTATGATTAAATTGTTTAAAATTAGCAGAAAATTAAAAAACACATTCAAATTTCCCTGCAGTGTGAAAAACCACCATTTAGATGTTGAAACCACCATTTACATTGCTTTGGTCTTTGTGAGTTTCTGCTGTTTATTATAAAAATATTACATAAAAACAAGTGATAAATAGCAATCATGTCTGATAGTGACTTTGATCATTGAACCATGACTAGCTGTTACCAGAATTTTAAATCTTTGAAATCAGAAAAAAAGCAATTAATTTGGACGCAACCTGAACTTCACAAGAAAAACATTAATATTGTCACAGTATACCGTTGCACAATTACATCCGACTTTCAAAATCCTTAAAAGGAAGAATTAAATTATTGGTTAAATAAATTCAACAAGTAACTATCAAGTATAAAATTAATTTATTTATTCCTTAATTAATAATTATTCCTTGATGTTTTTTTAGAACCATTTTACTGAAACTGTATTTTTTGATGTTCTAATGAGTATGTGTCTGGCCATACAAGTCAAATTAGATTTATAATTAATTCTGTACCATAAATTTGAAGTTGAAGACAGAAATGAAAGGTTATCTCTGAAACATGTACAATGGGGTATAAAATGCTCACAGGCTGGGTGGTGAAGATTTGAAGAGTCCAGTCTTCCTGAGGTATCGTACTATGAAAGGTACGGACACAAGCGTGATGCTGATCCGAAGTGGTGCAAACAGCTTGTGAACAGCATATGCTAGTACGAACGTGCTAGCACCAGCAGCCATCTTCGACTGAACCACAGATTCATTGAAACCCATCTTACACAAGACAGCAGCCATATTGATCCCACTGTGAAGTAGAATAAACATGAAGTAAGATTAAATATAAGTGTGGGCTTAAAGCACACTTACAATCTAAAACTGTTTTTATTATATTATTCTGTAATAATAAATATTAATCAAACTTAAAAAAAAAAAAAAAAAAAAAAAAAAAAAAAATTAAATGTAAACAGCTTTACAGCATCAAATCAGGACTACACCCTTAAAAGAAACTAAAACTACAACAACAACAAAAAAAATTCCTCTGAATATTCTTTATTTTAACTCTAGAAACATTTTCACAGTTGTGTCTCATCTTAAAAATTAACAGAAGACATTCAATGGAAATAAATAAATACATTAATTAATTAGTTAATTAATAATAATAATAATAATAATAATAATAATAAGCAGTCCCCCTACAAGAGGACATTGGGACCTCGCACGCAGTTGTACCCAGAACAAGTCATACCTGGTGCAAGTCATAACCTGGTGAAAACCAAGAAACTGGTGAAATTTGGGTCCAGAGGTGAATCACCTTTACCTGTGTCTGTCCAGGTGAAGAAAATGTTTCTACCACAATTAATGAGCATTGGATTAGGACAATGGCATTAATTTATTTGTCAAATCAAACAGGGGCACTGTAGAGTTTGCTAACTACACATGGGAAAATCGACAAAACATTTCTAGTGTTTTAAGACCTTATTGAATGTACCAATTTTCAAGGGGATAGGAGCATTGTAGATAGTTCAAATATACACTTCTCAAAAAAATGAAAGGGAACACTTAAACAACACAATATAACTCCTAGTAAATCAATCTTCTGTGAAATCGAACTGTCCGCTTAGGAAGCAACACTGATTGACAATCAATTTCATCTGCTGTTGTGCAAATGGAATAGACAACAGGTGGAAATTGTCAATTAGCAAGACACACTCAATAAAGGAGTGGTTCTGCAGGTGGGGACCACAGACCATTTCTCAGTACCTATGCTTTCTGGCTGATGTTTTGGTCACTTTTGAATGTTGGTGGTGCTTTCACACTCGTGGTAGCATGAGATGGACTCTACAACCCACACAAGTGGCTCAGGTAGTGCAGCTCATCAATGATGGCACATCAACGCGAGCTGTGGCAAGAAAGTTTGCTGTGTTTGTCAGCACAGTGTCCAGAGGCTGGAGGCACTACCAGGAGACAGGCCAGTACACCAGGAGATGTGCAGGAGGCCGTAGGAGGGCAACAACCCAGCAGCAGGACCGCTACCTCCGCCTTTGTGGAAGGAGGAACAGGAGGAGCACTGCCAGAGCCCTGCAAAATGACCTCCAGCAAGCCACAAATGTGCATGTGTCTGCACAAACGGTCAGAAACCGACTCCATGAGGATGGTATGAGGGACCGACATTCACAGATAGGGGTTGTGCTCACAGCCCAACACCGTGCAAAATGCTTGGCATTTGCCAGAGAACACCAGGTTTGGCAAATTCGCCACTGGCGCCCTGTGCTCTTCACAGATGAAAGCAGGTTCACACTGAGCACATGTGACAGACGTGACAAAGTCTGGAGATGCCGTGGAGAGCGATCTGCTGCCTGCAACATCCTTCAGCATGACCGGTTTGGCAGTGGGTCAGTAATGGTGTGGAGTGGCATTTCTTTGGAGGGCTGCACAGCCCTCCATGTGCTCGCCAGAGGTAGTCTGCCTGCCATTAGGTACCAAGATGAGATCCTCAGATTCATTGAGAGACCATATGCTGGTGCAGTTGGCCCTGGGTTCCTCCTAATGCAGGACAATGCTAGACCTCATGTGGCTGGAGTGTGTCAGCAGTTCCTGCAAGATGAAGGCACTGAAGCTATGGACTGGCCCGCTCGTTCCCCAGACATGAATCCGATTGAGCACATCTGGGACATCATGTCTCGCTCCATCCACCAACGTCACGTCACACCACAGACTGTCCAGGAGTTGGCGGATGCTTTAGTCCAGGACTGCGAGGAGATCCCTCAGGAGACCATCCGCCACCTCATCAGGAACATGCCCAGGCATTGTAGGGAGGTCATACAGGCACGTGGAGGCCACACACAATACTGAGCCTCATTTTGACTTGTTTTAAGGACAATAAATCAAAGTTGGATCAGCCTGTAGTGTGTTTTTCCATTTTAATTTTGTGTATGACTCCAAATCCAGGCCTCCATGGGTTAATAAATTTGATTTCCATTAATGATTTTTGTGTGATTTTTTTGTCAGCACATTCAACTTTGTACAGAACAAAGTATCCAATGACACTTTCATTTATTTCGATCTAGGATGTGTTGTTTAAGTGTTCCCTTTATTTTTTTGAGCAGTGTACATTGACATCATTGTATATATTGTGTATTATAGAGCAGATGAAACATTCCAATTTCAGATCAAATGATGGCCAAAGCCAAGGAGGCCTGTGAAGTATTGTGTTTTGGAACATCATTCCCACCCACCCAAACATCACTGGAATATTTATAAATCACAAGTTCCAGACGAAATGGCCGACTTCCTGTTGGGCGGAGTCAGAAATTTCAACATTTTTTGGACAAAGTTTACAACAGGCATAGGTAATTTATTAGCCAAACCAAACAGGGACACTGTTCCTCTAGCTACGCATGAAAAAAAGTTTTTGAGCATTCCAGAAATGTCAAATATGCATGCAAAGTCTAAGTCTAAGCGCTCTCAAACTGTTCGCATTGCTAATAATCAGTCTGAACCCCTCTCTGTGTTGACTGGCCTGACACAGGGCTCAATATTAGCCCCTGTTTTATTTAGTATGTATGTTAATGATCTTCCATTGATATGTCCGGAAGTTAATATTCAAATGTATGCTTATGACACAGTTTTGCATGTACATGGATCTTCAAAGACCAAGGTTGCTGTCAAACTTACTAATGCAATGGATAAAGTTGTGAAATGGTTAAATCAGTGCTGCTTACAACTTAATGTTTCTAAAACTGTAGGTATGTTTGTTACTAAATCACATAAAGAAACAGAAGACGCAGATATTATAGTGTCAGGAGAAAAGTTACAAATTGTTCAAGAACACAAATACTTGGGCATTCATCTGGACTCTAAACTTAATTTTAAATCACATGTAAAACAAACTTGCAAAAAAGTCCAATTTAATTTAGCTAATTCTCGATTTATTAGAAATTCAATGTCAATTCAAGCTTCCAAAACATTCATGCACTCAATGATTTTTTCTCATTTCACATATTGTCTAACAAGCTGGTCCCAGACTAACTCCACTGTTCTGAAACCACTGCAGTCCTTATACAAGCAGACACTTAAGGTTCTTGACAAGAAACCAAGACAATTTCATCACTGCTCTATTTTAGCAAAATACAGTCTTTTAAGTTGGGACAATTTTAATAAGTACACGAACGCCTGTCAGACATACAAAATCCTACATGGGATGGCCCCACCTCCCCTTAGTGATTTTATCAGTCTTAGAACATCCACACACAGAATCACTCGAGGTGTGTCCAGAGATTGTATTATCCCACTCAGAAAAAGTGCTTTTAGTCAGTCAGCTTTTCCGGTTAAAGCTTCTCACGAATGGAATACCACTGCAACAAAAATCAGAGACATCAACACACATAAATTATTTCGCTCTCACCTAAAACACTGGCTGATTAGTAACCAGACCTGTCAACACTAAAATTCCTGCTGCTGACATTTTAAGATTCATTCATGACCGTGTGACTCTTCCTTGACCCCTTGTAAGCTATGAATATTTTAAGACTTGAAGTTTGATATTTTATCATGTACTAATTAAATTTCTTAACCTATTTAAGTTTGTTAACCTGTTCAAAACTTTTTTTTCCTCTCTCCCCCTTTTCTTTCTCTCCCTTTTGTATATTATTGTTTTCCTGTTACTTCTGCTTTTCCTGTAATGATCTAACACTGTCTTAACAGGTTGTTCTTAATTGTCAAAGATTTATTGGTTAACATGCTTTATTTTTCTAGGGTGCCATTGTACAACTGGCCACCAGGACTACAGATGAAAACTAGCCTTTTGCTAATTCTGGCATGTTACAGAGATACTGTTATTAATATACATTGTCCTGTTAAATAAAAAATAAATAAAATAAGGGTTGGTACAGGGCCAAAGAAACACATACAGTCATGACTGAAAGTGTTGGCACCCCTGAAAATTATTGCAATTACACATGTTTTGTTATACACATGTTTATTTCCTTTGTGTGTATTGGAACAACACAAAAAACAGAGGAAAAAGTCAAATTTGACAATTTCACACAAAACTCCAAAAATGGGCCGGACAAAATTATTGGCACCTTTTCAAAATTGAGGGTAAATAACTTTGTTTCAAGCATGTGATGCTCATTCAAACTCACCTGTGATAAGTAACAGGTGTGGGCAATTTAAAAATCACACCTGAAACCAGATAAAAAGGAGAGTTTACTCAATCTTTGCATTGTGTCTGTGTGTGACAGTAAGCATGGAGAACAGAAAGAGGAGAAGAGAACTGTCTGAGGACTTGAGAACCAAAATTGTGGAAAAATATCAACAATCTCAAGGTTACAAGTCCATCTCCAGCGATCTTGATGTTCCTTTGTCCACAGTGCGCAACATAATCAAGAAGTTTACAACCCATGGCACTGTAGCTAATCGCCCTGGACGTGGATGGAGGAGAAAAATTTATAAAAGGTTGCAACGCAGATAGTCCAGATGGTGGATAAGCAGCCAAACAAGTTCCAAAGAAATTCAAGCTGTCCTGCAGGCGCAGGGTGCGTCAGTGTCAGCTCAAACTATCCGGCGACATTTGAAGAAAATGAAACGCTATGGCAGGAGACCCAGGAGGACCCCACTGCTGACACAGACATAAAAAAGCTAGACTGCAGTTTGCCAAAATGTATGTAAGTAAGCCAAAATCCTTCTGGGAAAACATCTTGTGGACAGATGAGACCAAGATAGAGCTTTTTGGTAAAGCACATCATTCTACTGTTTACCAAAAACGGAATGAGGCCTACAAAGAAAAGAACACAGTACCTACAGTCAAATATGGTGGAGGTTCAAAGATGTTTTGGGGTTGTTTTGCTGCCTCTGGAACTGGGTGCCTTGACTGTGTGCAAGGCATCATGAAATCTGAAGATTACCAAAGGATTTTGTGTCACAATGTAGGGCCCAGTGTCAGAAAGCTGGGTTTGCGTCCTAGGTCATGGGTCTTCCAGCAGGACACTGACCCCAAACATACTTCAAAAAGCACCCAGAAATGGATGTAAACAAAGCACTGGAGAGTTCTAAAGTGACCAGCAATGAGTCCGGATCTAAATCCCATTGAACACCTGTGGAGAGATCTTAAAATTGCGGTTGGGAGAAGGAACCCTTCAAATATGAGAGACTTGGAGCAGTTTGCAAAAGAAGAGTGGTCCAAAATTCCAGTTGAGAGGTATAAGAAGCTTGTTGGTGGTTATAGGAAGCGATTGATTTCAGTTATTTTTTCCAAAGGGTGTGCAACCAAATATGAAGTTGAGGGTGCCAATAATTTTGTCCAAATATTTGAACATTACATCCTCCCCGAAACACCATGGCAACATTTTTAAACCTTGAGTTCTCACCAAAATGGCTGACTTCCTGTTGTGTGGAGTCAGATAAGTCTAAGTGACCCTTGACCTGTATGATGAGATCAATTACCACACCAAATTTTGTGCATATTGGACAAACTTCCACGATATGGACGATATGGAGCTCATAGGCCACACCCATGCCCTTCCTCTAAGTAACTGTTGTATTTTTTTGTTTATTAACCTTGTGTTAATCTGTTATTTTCCTTCCTCCTCAATTTGGTTAATGTCAGCTTATTATGTTGAATTTCTGCTGTTCAGCAGTGTGTTTGGACTTTGGGGCTCTTTAGACAATGCCTCTGATCAAATTCCCCATGGTTCCCTGTTATCTTGATAAGGCTGATTAAATCCCCACTGTTTACTTCCACATGAACAGCCAAATGGAAGTTCAAAGTCTACTGTCCCTTGAAGAGTTAGCCACAGGGAGCTGCTTTCTATATAAGAAATGGTTGCTCCCACTGTCTGCCTGCTCAGAAGAGCAGAGTCCCAAGGCTGCAGACCTGTAACTGGCAGAAAACTTCATCACATCTTTTTCAATAAAGGAGGATCTTATACACTTCTCGGTCTCCCAACAATCCATCTGGTGCTGAAGAAAAATTTACTTCAGAAATGTTTCTGGGGTTTTGTTACTATGCAAAATTTCATGAGTTTTCAAGCATCACAAATGCCTCAAAGATCAGTGCAAGTGTCAGGAATAATAATAATAATAATAGTAAATAATAATAATAACAACAATAATGAAAATGCTCCAAAACCAACAGGGCTCTGCACCTCTGGTGCTCAGGTCATAATAATACACCTTCTGAAAACAATAGGGCTGTGGACCGATGGTGTTCAGTAGGGCTGCAAATCTTTGGGAATCGAACAAATCGATCCAGAATCTATTCTTGGGGTCACAAATCAATTTTTTTCAGATTCTTTCAAACAAAACTAAAATGAATGAAACAAATACTTTACCATTGCAATCTCTGCAAATCGCATGAGTCACGTCAAGCCCTTTCTTACCCGGGCCGGGTTGATGGTAAAATCCAATGTGTTTCCAAATGGTTGCTTTCAAAGACATGAAACATATATAGCTGTACATAGCCCATGCTGCTTCCTTGTTTTGCCTAGCACTACAGTGGCTGAGAAGGCACATCCGCACCCGCAAAAAAAAATAGATTTTTTGAAAACGAGAATCGATTTTGAATCATTCAATGTGAGAAACGCGATTCGAGCTCGAAGTGATTTTTTCCTGTACCCCTAGTGTTCAGGCCCTAGTGTTATGTGACTTGTTAAGAGTTATAAGGTTCCAGGTGTGAATGGGAAGCAGGGCTTTTGGTACAAGGTTTTGGGTACAATTCTCTCACTTGCCACTGGATATTCAATATGGCACCAAATAGTAAATAACTCTCTGGGGATGCGAGAAATAGAATTGTTGCTCTCCACAAAGATGACCTTGGCTATAAGAAGAATGTAAGCCATGTAATAAGCCATCAATGTATATGCCTCCAAGTTTAACTATTGTCAAAATAATTCAGAATTTCTGCTTACTTTTACTCAAAAATGGGGTATAATTCTGTGCAAATGAGGTGTATTGACCATACAGACCAAACATAAGTGTAACATTGGTGATAACGAGCTGGAGTGATGTTGACTCAAAGTGAAACACAGAATTGGGTGATAAACTATTAAAAGCATGTAGCATAATATGTAAAAATTTATTAATATTTTATTCATGATTAATATTAATTTTTCATAATAATGTTTAATAATTTTTAGTATATTATTAATAGTAACTAGTTGGGTTGTCACAATGCCACAACTAGGGCTGCCATGATTAGTCGACTAGTCACGATTATGTCGACTATTAAAATAGTCTTTTGTTTGTTTTTTACTTTCTTTTTCTCTCCAATCTGCTGCATCTGCCTTTCTGTCCTTGACGCACATGCGCAGTAGTGGTAACCGGGGTAGCCCGTGGATGACGTCACAGGACGTTATATACAGACAGGCTCTGCTATCATCGCTACCCGGCAACAGAGCTCAAAAGAGTGGGATCATTTTAAGAAAATGAAAGAGAAACGTGTGCAATGCAATATGTGCAAGTCTTCCACGGCAGCACAACTGCGATGCACGAGCACCTGAAAAGGAAACGTGTTGTGGCTGATTGTGACAATGATGAAGAGGGACCGTCATCTAGGTAAGCTAAATTGCTAGTTAGCTGCTAAAATTAGCGTAAACAGAGAGTTAACTTGCTGCTTACTCATACTGATAGCTGTAAAAGTTAACATTAGCGATAACATTAGCGATAACAATATATGTTAAAATATTTGTAATTTTTATGTTACATTATTATTATGTTCAAATCAAGCACTGTTTTACTTTTGACAATAAAAGTATTTAAAACAAGTTATATGTTAAATCTTCATTTCCATTTAAATGTATATAAATTAATACAAATTGTAAAAAAAAAATATCGGCCGATATATCGTTATCGGCATTTTCTTCCTCTTTATTATCGGTATTGCATTGGCCACCCCAAAATCCATATTGGTCGGGCTCTAATAATTACACCAGGAAAAAAACGTCAGAGGTCAAAGGCTTGCTAATGTGTTATATTGCTAGTACATTAACAATTCTAAAGGTTTTGAACTTTGCAGTAGGAATGTGTTTTTTTATCTTGTTAATTTATTTTGTTACATTGTTATGTTTTCTACTTCTTTGCAGGACACATAACAGAGTACTATATTTTTTATTTAAAAAAATGTTAGACATTTTTAGGCAGGAGTATCAAAATGTAATGTAATGTAATTTACTAAGTTTAGTTCCAGTGAAATCTTTAACTCCGTATTTGAGTAATTTGCATTTTGTGTTCCTGTATATTATGTTCTGGCAATAAAAATTTTAATATTTTAAATAGTAACATTTCATGTATTTAGTCTGTTTTTAGAAATATGTTATTTAAAAACTGTGACAGTGATAGAAAATGTAGTATTGTAATAATTACCAAGATTGATCAATATAGAAAAAAATAACGTGACAAAATTTTTGGCCATATCGCCCAGCTCTACTTCAAGTCTTAATGTTACTTCAGACAGTCACCTCAGACTCAGATAGTCTCACCAATAATTTGAGTCCAAATCACTGTCAAAAAAAGAAAAGACTGAGTGCAAATGAGGATGAAACTGAGTGCTATTTTTTTAATCACCCCAATTCAATGGCTACAAAAAAATTTGTTAAAAGTGTTAATCATCTGGAAGAATAAAGCATGGAAGCATACCGTATACATCCGTTTAGAAGCCCCCTCCCTAATAGAAGCCCCTTCAAATTTTTCTAAAGAAAAAAAAATCCTACCTGAACATCCTCTTCAGTATATCCAATTCCTTGGGTAAGGTGAAAGGTTTGCCCCTTTCCTCCGCTAATGTAACGGCTTTCCATTTAAAACTGGCTTAAAAAGACCTACGTCTAGTAGACGATGCCATGCTGCTCAGAACTGAACTAATTATCTGCATTCAAGTGATCACATTCTACACTCATGATCGCCCGATTTATTTTGTCGTTTCTGTCTGGCTGTTAACGTCTACTCAGTACACACACTGCAGGTTACAGTGACCGTTTATACAGTTTATCCATTTTTTACACATAGGATTTTCTGAAAACGGGGGTCGTCTCAAAGGTAACATTATGTGATGCATTCATCGTCAGAAAATGGGGGGCGTCTAAAAAAGTACTAGACATAACTCGTAAATAATTTTCGGAAAATTACATCGCCCCGGGGGCTTCTAAATGGATGTATACAGTAATTTATGTTGTTAAATTAAAAATATTCATTCAAATTAAAAGCACTTTGAAGAATTGTCTTACCTAGACAAAGCAATGTAGAAAATTCCAAGGGAAATTAAGGATATTCCGATGTGAAATGATACCCCAACAGCACCATATTCCTTAAAAACCTTCTTCAGTTGTGTTGTTTTACTTGGCTTCTTTTCAGGCTCTGACTCCTCATTCTCTCCTTGTGGTCTCTTAGTAGACAGTACCTAATGAGAGGCAGAAATTTTGAAGTGTACTAATACAGTTCATATGGAGAGAGATTAGTCTCAAAACTATTGACAAATGTGTAAATGATAATCCACAAATGACACATATGTCACAAATACATTTCATTGTTCACAAATAAATATATTACAGTTTGTGTCTCACGACCTGCAATTTGTACAAATACTGTTAAACTCGTAAATGCACATTTCTAGATTTTATATATAAATCATAATTTTTATGTAAGCTGAAGTCTCAAACTTAAAATGTATTTATAAAATACCGCGTGTGCATTTGTGAATCACTGCATGTGCATTTGTGAATCACGCTTGTTCTTTATTCATTTCCTCTCACATGTGAGTTTTGAGACTTTCCTCTCGCCTGTCTGATCCACAAATGCGTAAATCAAGATCTGCAAAGGCGCGAACAAGCCGCCGCTAGAGGGCGCTGTTTATTTGAAGGAATGATGTAAAACCCACCCATAATGGACCAGCAAGATGGATGGGTAAGTGAAATAACGCTAGTAATTTGAATGATTTATCAAGCAAAGTTAAAACTGTAGGCCAGTGATCCTCACTATTTTTTTCAAAAGAGCCATATTGAGAGATCAAAGTCAAGGAGAGAGCCACAATATCACCCCAAGTCACTCAAATAATGGAAAAAAATAAACAACCCACCTATGGACTAAACCTTTGCTCACTGAATATATTGCTATAGCTGGAATCGCTGCTGCCATGTAGCCACCCTGCTGCAGGGTTGCCAGGTCCAACAAAAATATCCAGCCTAAAGTCAGTCTTAAACCCGCCCTTTAGAAGCTTAAACTTGCCCAGAATATATGTTTGTCACACGTTTGAAGCGAATGGCAAAACAACTGTGTACGAGTGCACAACTTAGTATTTTGTTTATAAAGGATTTATTATGATTATTGCTATTTATCTTAAAGTCATTAATAATATGGTAACATGAGTGTTTTATTAGTTCTTTTATAAGTGTTAAACCGTGAACCTGGCAACAGCAGAGTCTCGTGCAGCCTGCTGGTGGAAACAGTGCCTGTGTTGCCAGGTTCCACAGTATCCCCGATTTGGAACCAACCCTAATTGAGGCAAAATGAGAGGGCAAGTGCTTGGATGTAAAGCGCATTACAGTATATGTGTTTGTAGCATGCTTTAAAAATACTTTGGCTGTGCTGACGTAGTTTCGTAACCGGTCACGAGAGCCACCAATAAAGCACGGCGAGCCGCATGTGGCTCGGGAGCCGCGCAATGAGTATCCCTGAACTACAACAATATATTCAGTGAGCAAAGGTTTAGTCCATAGGTGGGTTGTTTATTTTTTCCCATTATTTGAGTGACTTGGGGTGATATTGTGGCTCTCTCCTTGACTTTGATCTGTCAATATGGCTCTTTTGAAAAAAATAGTGAGGATCACTGGGCTACGGTTTTAACTTTGCTTGATAAATCATTCAAATTACTAGCATTATTTCACTTACCCATCCATCTTGCTGCTCCATTTACGGGTGGGTTTTACATCATTCCTTCAAATAAACAGCGCCCTCTAGCGGCAGCTTGTTCGCTCCTTTGCAAATCTTGATTTACGCATTTGTGGATCAGACAGGTGAGAGGAAAGTCTCAAAACTCACAACCCGTGAGAGGAAATGAATAAAGAACAAGCGTGATTCACAAATGCACACGCGGTATTTTATAAATACATTTTAAGTTTGAGACTTCAGCTTACATAAAAATTATGATTTATATATAAAATCTAGAAATGTGCATTTACGAGTTTAACAGTATTTGTACAAATTGCAGGTCGTGAGACACAAACTGTAATATATTTATTTGTGAACAATGAAATGTATTTGTGACGTGTGTAATTTGTGGATTATCATTTACACATTTGTCAATAGTTTTGAGACTAATCTCTCTCCATAAGTTCATATCACCAACAATCTATATACTATCTATCTCACAAAAGTGAGTACACCCTTCACATTTCTGCACATTTTGATTATATCTCTTTATGGAATAAAACTGCAGAAATTAAACTTGGAAATAGCTTGGAGTACACAGCCATTAATGTCCAAATAGCTTGCAATACAAGTGAGTACACCTCACAATGAACATGTCCAAATTGTGCCCATAGTGTCAATATTTTTTGACCTCTATTATCTGCCACTGTCAAGTCAAGTCAAATTTATTTATAAAGCGCTTTCTACAACTGATGTCACAAAGCAGCTTTACAGGGTTAGTAATAACAAAACACCAAATCTCCAGTGAGCAAGCCAACAGTGACAGTGGAAAGACTCCCTCAGAGCTGGAGGAAGAAGCCTTGGGAGGAACCAGACTCACATGGGGGAGCCATCCTCCTCTGGTCAACTAATTATAAGTTCTTGATAAATCACAATCCTATGATGCTGTTGTAGTGTTCAGGTGTACTGAATTTTGGGTTGTATTGTACTGAAGGCTGATCTAGAAAAAGTGCTCTTGCATAGCTCGGGGTTTATCTAGATCAGGGGTGCACAATATGTCAATCGCGATCTACAGGTTGATCACAAAGGTAGTATGGGTATACTGCATGGCATTAAAAAAAATAGACGTCAGCCTATCATCTGTCCTCGCTATAAAATTTGTCACTTGCTAGACATACAGGGAGACGAGTTGAGCACTAGGGCCAAGCAGAAATCCAAGCTGCTCAATCTGAATCATATTTCACTTTAGACTGCCCACAAGCTCATCGAATGGCTCTGCCGTTTCTTGCCAACGTGTGATTGGCCATACCCGCTATTACTCCATCAAACAGCATCTGTCTGAACAGTACATGTTCACCTGCCACTGTAAGTTGTTACATGTTGAGCGTTTGTTGTGTCTGCGTCACATCAGCTATACGTCAGAGATGGGGGACTCGAGTCTCATTACTTGACTCGAGTCAGACTCGAGTCGCAATTTTGAGGACTCGAGACTTACTTGACTAACGCTGGTGAACGACTCGACTTGACTTTGACTTGGTCTTTATGACTTAAGACTTGACTTAGACTTGAGACAGATGACTCAAAAAGACTTGATTTTTTTATTTAAATATTTGCAATTTAAAAACAAAGTTAGATTACATTAGAAGATTTTATTTTGAAGCATGATCGGCTTACTTTACAGTGCATGCAGAACGCGAAACAGCAGCACACAGAACGCTAAACAGCAGCAATAACGAGCGCTTGTAGCACCTCGTTGGAGTGAGGAGGAGATGACATGTTTAATATAATTTTCGTCTGATGAACATGTGAACAGTCAGCTTAAAAACGCACAAAATACTGAAACGTGCAGCTTATTTTCTGAGATAATGAGAGAGAAAGGATATAACAGGATGACAGAGCAACCTAAACTAATGAAACAGCGCTATATAAAAGTAAACATGTCAGATGCACGTCGTTCTACAAACCAATCAGTGTCGAGTGTAGGAAGACAAACACCACGTAAGTGATGACGACAGTACGTGGGTGTGTCATAATAAAAGCGCTCAAAAAATGCAGTGTGAAAACAAACCTAACCGAACCAAATGTATACAAAATAAACACACAAAATGTATACAAAATAAACACACAAAATGTATACAAAAATAATAAAATAATATAAATAAATAAATAAATAAAATGTGGTTTTTGTATGCCACATGCTATTGTTATTATTTTGTTCTGTTCGTACCTACACTGTCTAGCAACCTTGACATCTAGCATATGTAAACATAAGATTGCTTAAATCTGAAAGTATGCTAAAGTTAAATATTTCTTTATTGTTGTGGCAGAGATGTTTGCTAGTGTGGATCTGAACAGGACAAAATAGCATGAATAGTATGTGGCATACTGTACTAAAACATTATGTGAATGTTTTCATGGTTTGACGTTTTGTAATGTTTGTAATATTAACATTTCAGACATTGTTTTATAGGTAACAGGTTTACATTTCAGGCAATATGTTTTTATTTATTTTTATATACTTATTTTTATTTTATTTACTATTCACTTGATGATAAAATCCTTTTTTGTGCTCAGAGATGTTCATTAAGAAGCACCTTTGAGAGATACATTAATAGGTGATGGAGAAATGGTGTGACCCTCTTGATAGGGGAAGTAAGCCATTAAATAAGTTATGTAATTGTATGTTTCAGGTATATTTGATGTTTAATAGGTTTAGTATATGTTGAAATAAAACTCAGTTTGTATACTACGGTCTATATTGATTTAAATGTGTAAACTCTGGTAGATTAGACCGTATTTGTATGACTTGACTTGTGACTTGCTTGACTTATAGCAGGGACTCGACTTGACTTGCTTGGTTCTCACCACAGTGACTTGGGACTTGCTTGAGACTTGCACACGAGGGACTTACTCCCACCTCTGCTATACATATTATAATATCAAAGGTTTTATATTAAAACATTAACATTTGAGTCTGTGTGCAAGTCTATCAGTCTGTGATAAGCAATCATTTACATGCCTCTATTGTTAAAATAATTCAAAATTTGTGCTTAAGTGCTGCAAAACACTAGCTAGCTCCACTTGTGAGTCAGCCTTTTCATACATGAAGATCATTAAGTCTGGAGATTGACTAGATCAGTCTAAAATCTTCCACTTCTTGCCCCTGATGAACTCCTCTGTGGTGTTGGCAGTGATCATTATCTTGCTGCACGATGCAGGATCTCTCAATCAGTTTGGTTGCATCTTTCTTTAAATTGACAGACAAAATGTTTCTGTAGACTTCTGAGCTCATTGTACTGTTGCCATCATGTGTGACATCATCAATGACAATTAATGAGCCCATCCCGGAAGATGCCATTCAAGTGTGAGCCATGACACAACCTCCACTGAGTTTTCTCCAATCTTTAGCCTTTCCATCACATTAGTAAAGGTTCGTCTTTGTCTCATCAGTTCCTAAAACTCTGTGAGGTTGGTCTCTGTACAGGCTGTGTAGCCTGGCCTTCATGCATCTTCTGGTGAAGTACTTTTGTTCATGAAGTCTTCTCAGAACAGTAGATTGTGATATCTTCACTCTGGCCCTCTGGAGGTTGTTGCTGATGTCACCAACAGTTGTTTAGGGTCTTTCTTTACAGCACTTACAATGTTTCTGTCATCAACTGCTGTTGTTTTCTTTGGTTTACCTGTTGAACATCTGTTAGTTCACCAGTGATGACGTTCCTCTTCAGGACATTAACTGTTGTACTGGCTCTGGTCAATATTTGTGCAATAGCACTGATTGATTTTGCATCTTCTCTCAGCTTCACAGTAGCTTGTTTTTCACCCACAGACAGCTCTCTGGTTTTCATGTTGTTTACTCCTCTAACTATAAATGTACAGTCTGAACAGCAAAACCCAAATCTGAAACTGAACGTAGACATTAATTTATTATTTGTTTGATTAACGACATTAACATTAACAGGACAGACCTGGGCAACACAGTTATGTTCCAATACTTTTGCTCACAAGAAAAAAATGGTGGGTTCCGACAAAAGGTTCTATCTTCTGAACTGTGTATCAGATCTGAATGTAAATACCTGAAAATAAAATCTGAAATGTTTCTCTTTTGTCTCATTCATCTTTTAATGTCAAACCCAAATGACTACAGTGAAATTAAAGGAATTTGTCTCATTTTTGGAGTGCAGTGTGTGTGTATGTATATATGTATATGTATGTATATACACATATATATATTAGGGCTGGGCAATAAACCAAAAATACTGAAATTTATGACGATAACCGACGTCATTTTGCCCATGTCGGTATTTTCGGTATCTTAAAAAATGAAAAGAAAAGTCGTTTTGCCTTTTTTGGTAACTACGTTCATGTCCTTTTAAGACGCTGCGCTCCGAGCTGTTTGTAGGGCAGCATGTAGTGACGTGACTACAGGCTGCTCTAACCAATGATCTATATTACTGGATAGGACACACGTGACTTTTGAACGCGCCGGCAAGGAGCCTCCATGTTGTGTGGAAGCAGGGCAAGCTCTGACGGAAGCCAGCGTTTACAAACAACAAAAGGGCTGCAATGTTTTGTGTTTTATTATTTTACTTATTGGAATTCTGTCAGCAGAGACCAGGGGATCACATTCCACAAGTATGTATTCATTTTAAAATGATTTATTAGGTAAAAAGATTAGACAAAAGTTGAACAAATTAGTTCTCTGTCAATGACAATAAAGACATGCCTACATACATGTATTGATGCTGTATTATGTACAGTGTTGCGAATAAAGGGGTTAAAAATAACGGCGTTAGGTAATGATGTCATTTTTTCAGTAACGGGATAAAATAATTAATTACTTTTCCTGTCGTTACAACGCCGTTGACGTTACTGGTCATTAAAAGCGGTCCGTTACTATATATTGATATACTAACAGTAATCCGAGCGGACCTCTGCCCAGGCTAGTGAGGAGTAACAGGTGTTACACCGAGAACTGTGACCTGTCGAGATCTGTGACTTGATAGAAGAAGTCACAGATCTCGATAGGTCACAGTTATCAGTGTAACACCTGTTTAACTTAAGTCAGTACGCGATTGGCTAAGGCAGCGTTATGGTAGCCAATCAGAGCCAGTGTTTTTACGCGTGTGCCGAAATGGCGAATCAGCAGCAACCCGAAGAAAAGTTAGCATTTTCAAGGTGGCGATATAAACATTATTTCAAATTCATTGAGGTTATAGGCAAAAACGTGCATGTAATGTGTACATTATGTCCTCGGGTGAAGACTTTGTTGACATCCACTGTAAGCAACTCTAATTTAATAAAGCATCTCACAACGACCCACGCAGCTACAAAGTTAGATGATAGTAAGCCGTCCACTATCAAAGGACTCGGAGCAAAGTCCGCCAAGGAGCAAAGGCTTGATTTTTGAAGAATAAGACTATAGAGGTTTTGTTGTTAAGTTTACTTCTGTTGTGGTTTCAGAAGTGGGCTCCTGTATTACATGTGTAATGTACGTGCAAAAACGGATATTGGAGTTACTTAAACTTTATTACAAATATAGCGGTGGAACTTTTACGATTGAAAAGAAGCCCAAC
>BRDA01008454.1:89087-99723 GCA_036984385.1 Crenuchus spilurus | reverse complement strand
TTTTTTTTTTTTTTTTTTTTTTTTTTTTTTTTCGTTTTCATTTGTCAATGTGATATATTTCACGTAAATGTAGATACTTTAAGTTAAGTTAAGAGAGTTGGGCTCTGTTGACCAAACAAGTGTTGTCTTCATTTGAATTGTTGTTTTGGAGATATCAGAATAAGAAGTTTTTAGTTCGGAAACGAGGAACCGCCTGAAACGAGGCTCAGGAAACTATCACCTGCCGAATGATAGTAGATTGAAACATCGACGCACCCAGCAACACTCTACGTTTTTTTTTTTTTTTTTTTTTTTTTTTTTTTTTCGTTTTCATTTGTCAATGTGATATATTTCACGTAAATGTAGATACTTTAAGTTAAGTTAAGAGAGTTGGGCTCTGTTGACCAAACAAGTGTTGTCTTCATTTGAATTGTTGTTTTGGAGATATCAGAATAAGAAGTTTTTAGTTCGGAAACGAGGAACCGCCTGAAACGAGGCTCAGGAAACTATCACCTGCCGAATGATAGTAGATTGAAACATCGACGCACCCAGCAACACTCTACGAAATAATTTAATCTCAACGAATGTCACCTACAGTTGTTTCAGAAGTGGGCTCTTTTTTTTTTTTTTTTTTTTTTTTTTTTTTTTACAAACATTTGGTATTTTAAAGGATTTTATCTTGCACTGGTCTGTTGATGTGCAATAAATATCAAAAGCTACTCATTTCAACTGACTGTGAAAACTGCTTTTTCAAAAAATCCTTATTCTTTGACAAATAAAATTTTTTAACTGTAATGCAAATAGTTACTTTCCCTGGTAATGAGTTACTTTTATTATAGAGTAATTCAGTTACTAACCAAGTTACTCACTACTTGTTCAAAAAAGTAACTATAACTAATTACTTTTTTAAAGTAACGTTTCCAACACTGATTATGTATAGATTGTGTAGAATAGATAGAAAATTGTGTTTCGCTTCTATCTTACGAAATAAACTAAATTAAGACACTGAAATTAACTTTAATATTTGAAAATAACTTTAATATATATAACCAGAGCAGGAATCGCAGCGTGCGTGTAGCATGGGCGGTGCCAGAGATTTTCTTTTGCTGGTGCTATGGGGTAGCTTGACTTTTCAGCAAGGGTGCTCTATAATTTAGGCTTTCCCATTAATGTGCAAGTCAGTTTAATTTCTAATGCTACAAACGGCATATGCCCTGCTTGTTACACATCACTGCTGTTTATTAAATGTGTATGATGTGTTTTACAATGAATTATTAACAATTCAGTTTGACCAATTGATTAACCTTTAAGTAAAAATTATTATTATTACTATTATTATTATTATTATTATTTAACATTATTACAATAACAGACATTACTGTTTATATTTTGTTTTGGTTCTACAAAACATTGATCCTTTTTACAGTCGCTTCACTGCAGCGTTAGTTGAAGCGCAAAAATAATAATTATAAATAATAAATAAATAATACTGATCTTTTTAAGCTGCAGCTGAGCCTTTTGGCGATTAGGTCAATAATTGAATTGTGAAATAAAATCAAGTCTTTTTGCAAATAAATTGATTGTCAAAGGAGTCTCTGTCCCAACAAACAAACCTGTGTTGCTTTATATTTTCAAGTCCTTATTTCCTCAGGTGAAACTCATTTCACTCATTTCCTGAGGTGTTTCTTTAACCCCATTTTGGTGGGCATTAACCCCCCTTTTTACTAGGGCTTGGGGATTCGATGGGTATAGAGTAAGCTGCATCACAGGTGCGGGTCCCTTCCCTCAAATCCATTCTCTGGCCTTTCTTGGTCGAGGTCACCGACTACAAGCATTGTGTCAGACCTGTTAACATCACCTGAAGCCCCAGGTTCACAATCACTCTCATTTTCTTTTGATTGAGTTTCTACTCGTGGACGTTTCTGAAAAAAACGCTCCATTGTGATAATGCTAGTGCTTCCTTGATGCTAAGTTACAAAAAAATGTGCGCTGGTTAACGGGAAATGAACGTAAGGTCAAAAGTTAAATGCGTGCTGCACCCATTTGCTGAATTAGATCACCTCTGTTGGCTTTATGTTTTTATTTTTTGCCTGAAAATAATGCTTTTATCTTAATCTTTTAAATTATACAATTATTCACACACTAAAAATAATATACATATATAAATCAAAATTTTCTTGGGGGTGCTATGGCCATCCTAGGGGTAGCAAAAGCACACCCAAGCCATCATATCTGTGTACTACTACTCTCTGTAATTTAGAACTTATTTTACATCTGCGACTGCTTCTAAATCTCTTAACTCTTCCCTACTGTTTCCTACACTTCCTAGAATAACCCATGAGTCTCCTCTATCTTTACCTTATTTTTCATCTTTCTCTCTTCCTTCTATCTCTGAACTTTCTGATCTTATTGGTAACGCTAAGCCATCTACCTGCACACTGGACCCTCTCCCAACAACACTGGTTAAATCCTGTCTTCCTTCTCTGCTTCCTCTTATCCATCATTCACTCTTCCCTTACTACTGGCACTCTACCAGTGGCTTTTAAAACTGCAGCTATTAACCCGATTTTAAAAAGACCTGGTGCTGATCCGACTGATTTTAATAACTTACACCCTATTCCCAATTTGACATTTATTTCCAAAATACTACAGAAAGTGGTAACAGCTCAGCTTAATTGTCATCTATCACACAATGATTCTTATGAAAATTTTTAATCTGGTTTCCATTCTTTTCACAGCACTGAAACAGCACTTGTTAGAGTCACTAATGATCTCCTCTTCGCAGCTGATTCTGGCCTTCTTTCTGTTCTTATACTTCTGTATCCGAGTGCTGCTTTCGATACTGTTTGTCACTCTACTCTTCTTCATAGACTGCCCTCCATTGGGATAACCAACACACCATTAAAATGGTTTAAATCTTATCTTTCAAACCGCACTCAGTTTATCCAGCTCAAAACTTTTACTTCTCAACTTTCTCCTGTTATCACTGGTGTGCCTCAGGGCTCTTTCCTGGGCCCCCTTCTTTTCATAGTCTACATTCTCCCTCTTGATAACATCTTTTTCAAATATAATATACTTTCACTGTTATGCAGATGACACCCTCCCTTACTGATTGTTTAGCTGAAATTAAAACCTGGGTCTCTCAACTTCCTCAAATTAAATGGTGACAAAACAGAGGTGCTACTTGTTGGCACAAAGTCCACAGTTTCTCTCTCACCATTGATAATTGTTCTGTCTCTTTTTCAGCTCAGGTAAAGAGATTGGGTGTCATCCGGGATAATACTCTGTCATTTCAATCACACGTCAAGAACATCACTCAATCTGCTTACTTATACCTCAGAAATATTAATCAACTGCGCTCTTCTCTTTCCTCTCATACTACTGCTATTCTGTTCACAGTCTTGTTACTTCCCGGTTGGATTATTGTAATTCTCTTCTTTTTGGTCTTCCCCTTATATCACTACACAAACTGCAAATGTTTCAAAACTCATCTTCACGTATTACAAGTATTATGAGATCTCCTTCTTTTCACCATATCACTCCTGTTTTACATCAGTTCCACTGGCTTCCGGTTAGGCAACATATCCAATATAAAATTTTACTCCTCACTATTAAGGCAACTCACAACCTTTCCCCTCAGTATATTTCAGATCTTATTAATATCACCTCTCGCTCACAATCACCGAGATCATCTGCCTCCACATATCTGTCTGTTCCAATTATACGCCTTAGTACTATGGGAGGTAGGGCTTTTAGTAGCTCTGACCCTAGGCTATGCAATGCTCTACCTCCTGACTTAAGGAACTCTGATTCCATTTTGCATTTTAAGTCAGGTCTCAAAACGTATCTTTTTAGAATTGCCTAAAACGTCTGACTTCAATTGCTCTTTATTCATTCATTTATGTTTTATTTTATCTATTTTTATTTTATTTTTTAGCATTATCTCTCCGATTTATTCTTTTATTTATTAATACTACTGTCATATTTCATTTATTTATAATGAATCCATTTTTTTATTTTTTTTGCGTCCGATGGGCGGGACAAAGCCCAGCGTTTATCCAATGACTCGTCTCGTTTCTTCTGCACTCTTTGCTGTTTAAAGCACTGTGAAGCTGCGGGAATGAGTGAGAGGAAAGCTGCATCGTTACCAGTGATAAGAAGCTGATTCTGAACAAAAGTTGAGCACGTTGTAGCGCATATTTAGTCAATGACATGTACACACAACAGTATATTATTCATCACTTATTTTTTTGACATTTTAGGGGAAGCTGAGCTTCCCTTGCAGTCTTAGAGCAATCGCCTCTGCACTAGATGCATTTTACCAGGAATACAGCGACGGGAAGCATGATGGTGACCCCATTTCACGTTTTCAACATCATTTTAATATTCGATACATACTTTTCTACCATCTATAAAAAAAATAAATAAATAAAAAAAACACCACCCCCCCCGACCCAACATTTTTGGTGAAAAGGATGATCATTTTTTTTTTTTTTTTTTTTACTTGCCCTTATTTATGACCAGTTGGGAGTTCAAAAAGGTAGGCTCAATGACATCTGGAGAAAAGGGTGATGCTGTAATGTGCCAGCTCAGCCACAGGGAACATTTATTCCCTGTAACTGCATATTCCCTTAGTTGAACTTCATGACTACTTCCTCAAAAATGAATCATTTGGCAGCAAAGGAGCAAACCCTTCTCTCTGATTGAATGTAGGAAGTACGTTTTGTGAATTTTCTCCCTCCATTTTTTTTTTGTGTTTTTGCCAATTTAACCCCTCCCAAAGTACTAAAAGCCAATTAACCCATTCCATTCAATAGGGGCTCTCCCCTATCACTTTGCAATGTCCCTGACTCTAGGAGGGTGAAGACAAGCACAAGCCTCCATCCGATGCATGTGATGTGGCCACGGCCTCTTTTCCAACTACCACTGATACACCATCACTAGGGAGCCAACACGCTCAGAGAAAGTGCAGGATCCCCAGCTTTCCAATCAGTAGTCACTTAAGCCAGTGGACATTGTAGTGTGAAAGTGATGGGGGTCTACCCACCCAGAGACAGCACAGACAATTTTTGCTCTCTTGGGCCCCAGCTGTCGATGGTGAACAGCATGAACGGGATTCGAACTCACAATCCTCTGATCATAGTGTCTGCGTCTTAACCCACTGAGCCACTCTAGGCCACTCCATCCATTTTTTTTTTTTTTTTTTAAAACATGACATCCTCCTTCTGGGAATTCACAGCTCCCATATTTTACTGATAGGCTAAATTCCAGAGAATAATTAAAGTAAATGGCATAATTATGATTTTCCTTCTCACTCCACTGCTTACTCTGACTTAAACCTTTGGACCACTTATGGGTGACTGAAGAGGCATATAAACACAATTTCTGATTCCTGAATGAGAAACAACCCAGAGAAAACTATAACAATACATGAGATATCTGGGATTGTGGTAGTTGCAAATCTTCTAGATGCAACTCCACTGAATACCCATGCCAACTTTTCAGTAACATTCTACAGGAATTCAACCTTACACCAGGGACATGTTATTGGAAATTTAATTTTCACCAACCACACTACAGGTAATCCCTTTTGAGGCATTGGATTTGCCAGTCCTCAGCACCATCTCAGCCCTGCCAGACCCATGAACCAATCCCCGCAAAATCCCAGCTCTAATTACCAAGCAACTCCTGAGGACATTTGGCCAAAGGGCAACTACTTTTAACAAGGATGACAATTTTTTTTACAATATGGGGAATGTGTTATGGCAACAAGAACCAGGACTAGGAGACATCAGGACTATGGATAAAACAGGTGTTAAAGAAAATTAAGCTGGACAACCATACAGCCTGCATTAGATAAAAAATTGAAACAAGCAAATTGCTTTATACTTTTTGTTTGAATATTGAAATGTTTTATTTGAAAGTTGGTTTGAAAGTATGTGCCAATTGTTGTACAGTGAAACCCCGCCTATTCACGGTTCAGCATTCGCAGATTCACCTATTTGCGGAATTTTTTTATATTTATAGCTGTAAAAGTTAACATTAGCGATGACGATTTGATTCATTAGCCTTAGCACACATTCATGTGTTTTCTGTAACGTTATAACAGTCATGTGTTTGAATAGCAATGCTAACGTTTCTAACGTTACGTTTCAGTGCTACGTTTACACTTTATGCTAAACAGTTAAATAATTGTTGCAACAAGCTGCATATTTCATTAAAGGCTTAATGAACTATGATCTTAATTGTTTTTATTTTTAGTTAGCATATAGCTGAAATCTAATGACGGTCATATAATAGCTGCATTCTAGTGCGATAAGCTGTATGTCATATTCAATTAACGTATGATCTGATTAGTCGACTAATCGTAAAAGTAATCAGTGATTAGTTGACTATAAAAATAATCGTTTGTGGCAGCCCTATTCACGAAAAACCCACATATTCGCGGTTTGTTCTGTAAACATATTGTGGCGTGCATGGCAGACAGTGAGAGTAAGGATGAGGCGTGGCCATTCTTTAACAGGTTTTATTTTCTCTCAGTGAAATAGAGAAATGGCAGTAGTAAAAACCTCTCACACACACTTCATTCAGACCATTATCTATCCCTGACATGTCCCACACTGGCGGCAAGCCACTGTCCCTATCCTAACAGTCACACACCAAGCAAAACTTTAACACAATGAACACAAATAAAACCCCACTTACTTTACCCCTAAGCTAAATTAGAACACAGCCCACCCCAACAGAGCCATGGGAAATGTTTTACCGGTTTTGGAGCTCAAAACACTCCAGGAACTGGGGATTTTACACCAGCAAGTCATAGAGGTCTGGACATTAGCAGACACGCCTTCTATCACAGACCACCACAGGAATCAACAAAAATGGTGCGAAAGACTACACTAGGCTAGGCTCAAACAAACCGGCGCTTCCATCTATTCTGCTGTCCAGCGTTTGCTTCCTGGAAACCTACAAGAAACTCAACTCACTAGGCATCAACACTCCACTGTGTAACTTTCTGAATACTGGATTTAATTTTTATACTCTGTTCCAAATCCCATTTATGTCTATTTTGTGTCTGTTTAATATGTATAGTCTAAATGGAGTATTCCTCATTGTATAGTCTGAATGACAATAAAATTCACTTTGGCTTTGATCCGGCAGACAGCCTAATGATTAATCAAGATAATTGATTAGTCAGGTTGAAGTAGACTTAAAATTAATCATAATAAAAAAGAAATAAATAATAATAATAATAATAATATCGAATAAAGAACTTATTGTTTTCATTTCCAATCTAGTGTGACATCTTACACCATTTAGTGACAACTCACCTTCTGCTCACAAGTGTACACTCATTTACTGACTTTAAATTCTTAAACATTTGTATTTTAATATTTCTTTCATATAGCATCATGTTTGTCTCATTATGGTCTACTGATTCCACAATACAATAATAAAGTGTGACAAAAACGACCAGCTCTGCCCTACTTTGTCTTGTCTACTAAATAAAAGGAAAATGTTGAATCATAAATTGTATTATTTCCTATGACCTGTTCAGTAAAGGATCTTAATAATGATTAAAGCTAAAATGAGTAAAAAAAAACGATAGCTAAAATGATTAGTGCACTGCCCGATGTTTCTGTGCCAGAGTTCAGCAACTCAGTTCCAACTATTCCACAATTCTACGACAGTGTGCTACATAAACTCATTTAACATAATGCGCCATATATGTTTTCTGTTCTTTTATATGCCATATTTTGATACATATGATTTGTTTTAAAAAGTAAACATTTATATCTTCATAACCAACGTCTACTGCGTAGACACAAAGTGGGTTAAAGGGCAAGGGATCAGCACCATGTCACACAAACACGACGTACCAGTCTCCACATTACAGGCCTGATTTCGATCTTCAGAAGAAAAGCGGTGCTCAGTTTGACCAATAATGTGGCCTAGTAAGCGAGCTAACCACAAACAGTTTCAGCTTTCCGCAGGAGTGTCGGGCTGTTATTTATTGCAGATTAGCAGTAGGCGTTGTCTATATCTCCAATTCATGGAAGCTGAACGGCCCAAACCTACGCCCCCGCTGAACTGGCCCTGAGGGGCAGCATAATGTAGATAGACTGTAACACTGACAAAAAAACAACACCAAGCCGATCTAGTAAATTACCTAAAATGTATGTGCTGCGTAAACACAAAGACTGTAATCATAAGACTATAGCTAGCATTTACTTGCTAACAGGAATGTTTATGTATGAGGCAAAGACGTGTCTTTTTACCTGTTCAACAATTGCTGGTTCTCCCTTCGGACCCGTAAATTGCTTCTGCTTAGCTGCGGTGGATAAAGCTCTTGGTATCATATTCTGTGAGGAACGAAATCCTGTAGCACAACAGAAGACATACGCAGATAGTTTATCAAGTGTCTTTGGATCCCTGCTCATCCGTGGAAAAATGGTGAGCATAGGACAAGGCGAAGAAACCGCTTTCAAGGCAAACATCCGGGCCGTCTGTATCCGGCTCGTTTGTCCCGAAGTCAAACTAAATGTACACGCATTGCCTTTGACAAAATTATCTAACATTTCAGCAGACCGACATAAACCATAGCTGTTTATACATCTGGTGTGAACTCGGAGATTGTCACACGTCGTCCACGTAACGTGCTGTCGTAGGTTTGATCCAACTTCCGCGGTTCCCTCGAAGTTATAACGAAATTTAGTTGCAACGGACCCAGTAGACCTCGCTCCTCGGCAGAGAAACATTGTTACCTCGCTTATCTTTAATGGCGACTGACCACAAACTTGTAGTGTGTGACGATAGTAAGACTGCAAGTCAAGCCCAGAACAGCAGCACGGTTTCCCTGCTCCAAACGCCAAGCCCAATCCACTGGCGAGGACACGCCTCTGTCAGAAGTCCAGTACTTTGAGGGGAAAATGTATTTGTATGTATACATGAATACAAATAATACATAAATAATAACTTACAAATACACTCTCACACACAATTATATCTGTCTATGAAGTGTATTTGTGCTTTTTTTAAAATTAAAGTTGAGTAGAGTAATTGCTAAACAGCTGATATTAAATGTGAATATTTTAAAAATGCTAATAATTTTATAGATACTATGACTAAGCAAGCGCTCCTGAAGAAATGGAACATTAAAACTTGATAAATTCACATGGATGTAGGTAGAAGACTTGCTAGGAAACTACATAATTTTATTATGCCATAACATAAGAAGGCTGTTTTTCACTTTTTTAATGTTTTACCATTTAAAAAAATATTTAAATGCTTTAAAAAGACATCTGCTTGTAGCCACCATTTTCACATTTTACAATAGCATTTTATGCGATAGAGATTTTAAACTTGTATTTTTTTTATTGGCGGTTTTACTAAGTGTTAATTATTCTTGTTTTTTGTTGTAAATAATTGCATAAAAGGAGGCCAACACACATATGCATAAATAATGAAAAAACTTCTAACATTCATTCATTATCACACCCGCTGATTCCTTATCAGGGTCGCGGTTTCTAACATGCATTTTTAAAATCTAAAACAAACCACATACTGATATAAAATCAGACAATTCAATTCATACAATAGTTATTAATAATAAATTAAAAGTCATTTTAAAGTTACAAATGGGACTTATGGCTCCTGGATGATGTGTTACAGTTTTCAAATGGTCATGTCTCATTTTCATTTTCAAAAGGTTTTGAAGTCTAAAAGGCACCAAATCTCGGAAATTCCCAATCAGGAATTAAAAACACAGCGTTCAAGAGCATTTAAATTTAAGTTCATGTAATGTGGATGAAAGATTAGCTAAACCAGTGGACAAACTATTAACAACTCACTAATTAAAAGTTCCATATTGATAACAACCAGTGTATCTAAGTTTACATCCACATCCTTTTTCCAAATAGCACTTTCAACTTTAAAACAAGACCTGACAATTGGAAACATATATTCATTAATAACAAAAGGAATATAACCTGAAGAGGACTTTGAAGTCAACTCACCCACATTTCAACACAATGTTCAACTGGTTGATATCACTTTCTGTCCAACTGTTTGGCAGCTAGCTTCAGTTCAAAAACAGCAAGAGAGAGCTTCACCAGTTTTGCCTTTAGCTGAAAAAAAAGCCAGATATGCTTGCAGGACAGTCAGTGTGTGTGTGTGTGTGTGTATGTGCTTGCATTAGATAAATGTTTATCATGTTATGTCATGTCACACGCCATGAGTCACTTCTCTCCAATGCCATCTGTCTCTGGTTGCTTGTAGCAGGCTAGCACATGATAATCCAGTCCATGTCTTGATGTTATCCATCCAGGTTATTCTTGGTCTTCCAAAAACCTGGAATAGCACAATTGATTAAATCAAGAAGATTTGGATCTGGATGTTTGTGTCTGTTTTTTTGTTATTACATTTTTTTAGAATTTCTCTTTTATTATTTGAGTTTTTTAGGTGCCCAATCCAGGGGCGTGGTAGTGGGGGGAAAAGTGGACCTGACTACCCAGGGCCCGAGTAGGGAGAGGGGCCCCTAAAAATCATGAATAATTTTTTTGTTGTTGTTGTTTTTATTTCGAATGAATTGGGCCCTCAAATTAATTATTTATTAATTCATATTTCAAATATATTGATAATATCAACTGAGGGAATG
>BRDA01008454.1:63760-88987 GCA_036984385.1 Crenuchus spilurus | reverse complement strand
ACTTAATAAATGATCCACCAGCAATATTTCTGCCGCATATATCAACATGTAAATAGCTACATCAACATAATCTGATCTGTTTGTAACTTAAAACCTTATTTATGCTTTTTTATTCAAATAAATACCCCCCTTTTTTGCTCATGTGCCTCGTTTACTGGCATTTATAGGGGCCCACTGACATTGAGAGTGTACAGGGCCCCGAATTTGCTGCTACGCCCCTGAGGGACAGTACTATTGGTTGGCTCAGAGGTTTGCTACTTGTGAAGACATTGTCATCAGATAAGGCCAGTAATGTGATATTTCTTAGTCTTATATTCAGCTTTTGTTAATGTGATTACACACAACAGAATTTGACCTCTGCATTTAACCCATTCGTGCAGTGAAAAACACACACACTAGTGAACACACTAGGCTGTGAGAACATGTGCCTGAAGTGCTGGGGAGCCTTATCCACAGCGCCCGGGGAGCAGTTGGGGGTTAGGTGCCTTGCTCAAGGACACTTCAGTCCTTACCTGCCTGGGGATCAAACCGGCATCCTTCCCGTCACAAGACCGGATCCTTAACCACCAGACCACAGCTGCTTCTTAGTAACAATCAGTCATGTTTGATAGCGTTTCCTCACATCAGTAAAGATTCTTTTGAATTTGACATTCAAACTAAAAATAACCCAGCGTCTGTACACGTTTATGTTTTTTCTTAAATATGAAAGCAATATTATCAGTTTTCTTTGGCCCAAATCAAACATGTTTTGTCCTACATGAAGTGTCCAAATCTCTAGTGAGTCCATCAGGTAGATGCTTGATAAAATTGAACATGTTGCATATGGAAATTTTTGCTGAACAGCAGAGATTTCAATTTCTGCAATTTATAGTAAAATGCCTTATCCCATACAAATAAGATAAAACCTTATAGATGTCCTGTGGTTAAAATTATGTTACCTCTCCATTTAATCACACCTAAAGAAGAAACTAAGCATGTAGTTCTTTGTGAAGTTGCATATAGATGCATATAGCATTTACTAAAGTATTGACATGTTTTACTAAAGCTCAGTTTGGTGTACTAATAAAAACATGACTAAAGTTGTTGTTGATTTGCCAAAAAAAACAACAATCCAGACATTTATTCTTCATATTAATTATGACAAGTCTTCATGAGTACATACTAGCTACCACCCAGAAGAAAAACATATCTCCTTGATGTATAGCTTTCTAACAACTAGTCTTTTCAAGCTGCCCCTTGTTAATACAGCTTCATACATACTTTATGTTAATACATGCTTGGAGGAGACCATTAGTTCTTGATTTTGTCTGTGTTAACTGACAGATGACCTGGATAGTCTCCCTGTACAGGAAGAAAGAACTAAGCTACCCAACAATAGCAAGGCCAGTTGTGTCCCTGACTGATTGGAGCATACTCTGTTCTAATAGAACCCAAATTTGCATACATATATGTATATATAGTACCAGTCAAAGGTTTGGCCACCTTCTCATTCAATGTTTTTCTTTTTTTTCTACATTGTAAATAAACACTGAAGTCATCCAGATTATGAAGGAACACATCATGAATCATGTAGTAAACTTAAAAGTGTTAAACAAACCAAAACATGTTTTAGATTTTACTTCAAAGTAGACACACAACTGATGTCTCAAACACATTAAGAGGCAATAAATGCAAGTCATGAACTCTTGACGAGACACAGCTGTTAACTGAAAGCCATTCCAGGTGACTACCTCATAAAGCTGACTGAGAAAATGCCAAGAAAGCTGCATCTAAGCAAGAGGTGCCTACTGTGAAGAATGTCAAATATAAACAAACTCTGATTTGTTTAACACTTGTTTGTTTACTAAATAATTACATATGTATTCCGGTCATTTTCACATCCACACCCACAGTCATGTCAAGTTCATTGTTAACACCTGTCTCTCATTTACTCACAGCCTCTCTCTTGTCACAGAGAGGTTTATAAAATTTTATTATAAAGGTTTATAAAATTCACGGTTCACTGGATCCTGCTGTGTCCTCTGCTCCTGCACCCCTCACATCCCCTCACAAAGCCCACATTTACATGTGCATAAACAGTTTATTGAGCTATTCAGGCTGACTGAAATTAAGTTAACTAGATCAAGTGATTGCAGTGGCAAAGAGGAGGAATGATGAGAATTCAGTGAAGCTTTTCTATACAGAATGTATATCAAATATATTCTTATTAATATATATTTAAAAATGTAGCAAAACTCAGGATAAAAGGATTAAACTACACTGCTCAAAAAAATAAAGGGAACACTAAAATAACACATCCTAGATCTCAATGAATAAATACATTTATTACATTTATTACATAGTGGAAACATTTATTACATAGTGGAAACATTTATTACATAGTGGAATGCGTTAAGAACAAAATAACATAAAATTGATCAATGTAAATCAAAATTATTACCCCTTGGAGGTCTGGATTTGGAATCATACTCGAAATCTCATACGACCCTCATGGAGTCTGTTTCTGATATTTTGATTTTTTGAGCAGAAACATGGATATTAGTGGTCTGCTGGAGGTCATTTTGCAGGGCTCTGGCTCTGCTCCTCCTGTTCCTCCTTGCACAATGGAGGAGGTAGCGGTCCTGCTGCTGGGTTGTTGCCTTCCTACGGCCCCCTCCATGTCTCCTGGTGTACTGACCTGTCTCCTGGTATCTGCTCCATGCTCTGGACACTGTGCTGACAGACACAGCAAACCTTCTTGCCACAGCTCACATTGATGTGCCATCCTGGATGAGCTGCACTACCTGAGTAACTTCTGTGGGTTGTAGACATCGCCTCATGCTACCTCTATGGTGAGAGAACTGACAAAATGCAAAAGTGACCAAAACATCAGCCAGAAAGGATGAGAACAGAGAAAAGGTCTGTGGTCACCACCTGCAGAACCACTCGTGAATAGGGGCTGTCTTGCTAATTGCCTCTCATTTCTACCTGTTGTCTGTTCCATTTGCACAACAGCAGGTAAAACTGATTCACAGTCAGTGTTGCTTCCTAACTGGACAGGTTGGTTTCACAGAAGTGTGGTTGACTTGGAGTTACATTGTGTTGTTTAAGTGTTCCCTTTATTCTTTGAGCTGTGTATTAGAACATAAAAGGGATGTTAAAATTACAGTCATTTAACCATGAAGATGTAAAGGAAGGTTAATAGAAAGAGATGAAATCAGATGAAGGGTGAGTCTTTTTAAGGAAAGCTCTCTGACACATTGGAAACCATGTGTGTGCTCCATGTAGAAGTCATGCTCACACTTCCAGGTGAAAACACACACGTATCTGCTTTTCTTCTCAGGTAATGTCCAGGTTATCCAGCAAGTCCATGGACACACAGGTGAGCCTCTCCCCTTCTCCTGTCAATCATCCTCCACTTTTCTGCTAACAATAGTGTGTAGACTATAATAGCTGAGGGCTCATTTCCTTAATGATGATCCATCTCTTGCCTCATTTGCCTAATGAGAGGAGGCTAAGTGCACTACAGCACCAGATCAGCAGAGAAAGAAAAAAACGAGAAAGTGATGGTGGTGGTGATGATGATGACGATGATGATGACAATGAGCGTTCGTTTTAGCCTCCTGTCTCTTCATGCCTAAAGTCTTAATGATGGAGGGAGGAGCAATGGAGGAGGTAGTCACATATGGAGCAAGGGATGTGCGGAGAGGAGGGGAGAGAGCTAATTGAAGTTCTGGTTGACTGACTGCTTTAGGGACCTGCCACTCTTTCAATTACAGTGTGAGGGAGCCTCAATTATTCAACAGTGAAAATGACCAAATTAGTCCAGAAAAATATTTTACAGCGTAATTAATCAGTTATAAATACAGAGACAGAGGGGGAGGCTCTGATGATTGCTTGCATAGTCATTCCCTTTCTCACATTTCACTTTTACATTACATGGCTTTCTTTTTACAGGGTGAAATTATGCCAAATGAGAAGATTTTGGCTGTCATAGTTAATTGATTAAACTTGATTGTTTAAAAAAATCATTGAGGTTAATGCATATTGTAAGTTCTTTTAATGTAAAATATAGTATTTTAATGCAGAGTTCATTTTTTATGTTTGGCCATTTATAACCAGTCAGACGCTGGGATAATTGATGATTCACTATTTATTGCCTTTCCTGGCAACCCTGACATATAAAAAGGGTTGTGTGCTAAAATGTAAAATAAATGTAATTAAATATTCTTAAGCCTAAAACTTTATACTGAGTAGTTTCATGTCTTTTTGTTGTGACTGTTGAGTCTGTAAATATCCAAACTGAACCTGGATATCATTTATCAGAAATGAAATCACTAGCACTGCTTATATTGTAGCATCATACAACTCACTGTTTACTCACTGCAGTAAAACATTCTCCTGTTAGCATTCTAGCAATTTGTATCCACATTGTGATTACTGTTTCTCATGCTAAATGTGGTCTTTCATTAGTCACTTAACATTAAGATTTGTTGGAAATGTACTTAAGATTAAATAAGAATCATATGATTAGCTTGTAAAACTATAGCTAGCACAACATTTATAATTTATAATTGAATAGCTTGTAAGACTAAGACTCTGGCTCCATTAATTGATAGATTTGCTAGTAAAAGTTTAATTGTTGTAAATGTTGATTATTGTTTTGGAATAATTCTGAGCAACCTTTGTATTACAGATGGAGGGAAGGGGCAATGGAGGCGTGGTCCAGTGCTATCCACCAATAGCAGAGGAGCAGGAAGAAGAAGATGAGGATCAAATCCTGTACCTAAGAGCTGTGGATGACAAAAGTGGACACAGACAATCACTCCTACAGGGCAGCACTTATCAAAATGACAAGAAGCTTCGCATTCAGCAGACAGCTTTTACCAAGCCTGATCCCTCGAATCTTAGTCCCAGGTACATGTACACACACATACAGACAGATGTGCACATTTAGATACATCTATAATCTATTTGTGCTTTTGTTTTACTGACAACACATATGCTAGGGACAGTCCAGTCACAATGAATTACAGTAATTTTTTGATGTGACACTATATCTGTTAGCCTATAGTTCACAAAATTGTTGAGCAGTCAGAATTGTTTGAGAATAGACACAGTTCTTCCCAAGGAAATGTGCTGTTTTCATCACTAATTCAACTTTTTTGGCAACATTAAAAAAGAGCAGAAAGACTGCCTTTTGGTTCCAAGGTTAAGGTAGGTTTACATGTAGGTGTATTACTCAGCTACAGTCCTACACAGTGGATGCAGAAATAGTTACATCCTGTGTGTGTGTGTGTGTGTGTGTGTGTGTGTGTGTGTGTGTGTGTGTGTGTGTGTGTGTGTGTTTAGAGTTGTTGATGGCACAGAAGCTACTGAAGGTACAGAGCACTCTCCAGCATTCACGTTCTCACCTGGACACCAGAACATTGGTCCATCCAACACAACCACCATCAAAGCAGGTCAGTACTTATGTATGTGAACAGGAAAGTCATGCAGGTATTGAATCTGTTGGAGGTTTGCAGAAGCAGATATGCAGTGGAGAAATACATGTTTCCATACAGGATAAAAACATTAATTGGGGTGGGTGGGTTCTTTAAATTTTAAAGGTTCATAACATTTATATGTCAATATTGCAAAAATCTAAAAACAAATAGGTACTACTGTAAATAATAATCTTGTTCAAAATATGTGTTTCTGTTCCTTTTACTTTTACATACTTGAGAAGGTTTAAATGTAGATTGTTTTTTCACACAAGTGTGTTTTTGGTTCACTGCTTCCACTTTTAAGTGAGAAAGACTGACACAGCACTCACAGATTCTCTTAAGTATAATTTCTCTGTCCCTTTACTAACCTGGCTTATTAGTACTTGATAGATCATTTCAGTGCATAACTGCCTTTTGGAAATTATCTTTTTGCCTGTTAGGCTTATCTTTTTTTAACAGCTCTTTAGAATTTGAATTTGTCTATTTTCTGCAGACATCCTTCATGTCACCACTGCAGAGCTAGCAGCTAAATCAGAAGAAACCAGAGGACATTTACGCCACCTAGACCAAGAGGTATCGTTTACTTTAATGTTTTTCTCTTTGCATTGGGAGGAGTCTTGTAGAAGAAGATGTGCTGAATATGGACTGTGTCTTAAATGGAACCTTTTTTTACAGTTTTGCCTTTTATTTAGAGTGCCTGCCTTTATGTAGAGCTGTCCAAATTCTCAATGAACAATTTGATTCCCTATATTGGACTGTATTGCACTGTATTGTTACCCACAGTGCACCATAAATATAGTATACAATGAAAGTACAATGCTTAGAGGCAGTGATGAAAGTTTGATTTCAGAGCTGGGGGACACACAACTGACTTGATTTGGGATGGTGGGGGTGGGGTGTTTGGAAATGGTGCTTTAACATAATTATTATTAATAAATATTAATACATTTCTTACAAATTATGATTTATATTTTATTCATTACTAGTCACTATTGATAATATATTAATAATAACTATTAAGCATTATTATTAATAATAAAATAATAAAATTAATATTAATCATTAATATAATATGAATACTTAAATATTATTATTAAATATTAATAAACTGTTAAAAGCATGTAGCATAAAATTATCACCTTCACTCCTATCAACTTCACTCCAACTCATCATCACCAATGTTTACATTTGCAATGTAAATACGCTTAATAAAACAGTTTTTTTTACATTCTCTTTTATTATGCATTATTATCTTTAATTAAAAAATAATAATTTTTCTTAAAATGTAACAAAAATATTGTGTGGTTTTTGTGGGTCTGGAAGGAATTGCTAGCATTTCGGTTCATTTTAATTGGGAAATTTAATTTAATATACGAGCACATTGAGTTACGAGCTCTGTCACAGAACAAATTAAATTCATGAGTCAAGGTTCCACTGTGTTAGATTATAGTCAAAACAAATGTCACTAGAGCATGGAAAATATGCCTAAAATGTATTGGAGATATATTTTGATGCCAGTAGCCTCCATTGTTGATGATGTGGATTGTTCATATGGCAAAAGATCAAGATGATTAGTTTTAGGTGTACGAAAGTGTAAATGAGTAAACAAGTGGACCATTTCAGACACACCTATGATCTCATTTTGGTTTTTGCACCTTTACCTAGCTTGGTATAGTCTGAGTGCCCTGCACTGTTCGTAATGAGTTAACCTGAAATCAGCGCAGTTCAGGTGAGCTCCTGGTGCCGTGGTGCTCACAAACCATATGGCCAGCCCCAGCAAGGGAGAGTGAGAGTAAGAGAGGGGAGGCAGAGGGTATTTTTCAAATGCTAGAGGACATGGAACTAGTTAGAAATGGAAAGTGGGGCTGGCCCCATGTTGATGTCAGTGAACATTCTACAGTGCCCTTGAACCTTCTGTTACGTTCTTCACAGTGGTTCTTCATCCTTCATCCCCATGCATTGGCATTAAAATGACAAATATATCATACACTTCATATTTTTCAGTGTCACTAATTGAAGGTTATGCACAGGTCATCTATGTCTTTAGTTGATTGTTTAGTTTGCAAGTTGAAAAACATGGAGAAATGTCAATTAAGATTGTATAAGTATATATATATGTATATATATATATATATATATATATATATATATACACTGCTCAAAAAAATAAAGGGAACACTAAAATGCCACATCCTAGGTCTCAATGAATAAAATATTCCAGTTGAAAATCTTTATTTATTACATAGTGGAATGCGTTAAGAACAAAATAACATAAAAATGATCAATGTAAATCAAAATTATTACCCCTTGGAGGTCTGGATTTGGAATCATACTCAAAATCTCATACCACCCTCATGGAGTCTGTTTCTGACAGTTTGAGCAGAAACATGTATATTAGTGGCCTGCTGGAGGTCATTTTGCAGGGCTCTGGCACTGCTCCTCCTGTTCCTCCTTGCACAATGGAGGAGGTAGCAGTCCTGCTGCTGGGTTGTTGCCCTTCTACGGCCCCCTCCATGTCTCCTGGTGTACTGGCCTGTCTCCTGGTATCTGCTTCATGCTCTGGACACTGTGCTGACAGACACAGCAAACCTTCTTGCCACAGCTCGCATTAATGTGCCATCCTGGATGAGCTGCACTATCTGAGCAACTTCTGTGGGTTGTAGACATCACCTCATGCTACCTCTATGGTGAGAGAACTGACAGAATGCAAAAGTGACCAAAACATCAGCCAGAAAGGATGAGAACAGAGAAAAGGTCTATGGTCACCACCTGCAGAACCACTCCTGAATAGAGGTTGTCTTGCTAATTGCCTCTCTTTTCTACCTGTTGTCTGTTCCATTTGCACAACAGCAGGTAAAACTGATTCACAATCAGTGTTGCTTCCTAACTGGACAGGTTAAGTGGCTAAGTTTTGTCGCTAATGTGAGTGACACAATATTGACACGATATCTCAATAAGTTGCCCAGTGACTTTGGCCTGGTTTTCCCTGGCGAGGTCACGCACACACACACACACACACACACACACACACACACACACACACACACACACATACATATATATATATATAGTTTTCTGTCTAATGTCATATATTTTATAATTTTACATTCAAACTTACTATATCTCAATGAAAATTACAACACTTGTCATCTACAGAGGAATCAATTGCTTAGTATATTGTATTCTAAAGCTGCCATTGTGATGCTGAAAATTCTGTAAGAATAGCATGTGCTGAGAGAGTGGATGACCTACTGATTTGACTGTCAGGTGGATGCATTGACATTAGACTTATCACAGGTGGCTCTGTGAAAGGGCATCTTCCTGTAGAGCCGTAGAGTTCTCTTTTTCTTCCTGTATCCTCTATTTGCATGTCACTCTCTTCTGTCTCCCACAGCCTCTTCTCCCTCTCTTTCTCTCTCTTACTTTCCCTCATTATGTCCCATTCTCTCTCAGTCTCACCCTCTCTCTCTCTGACAGACTGCCTCTCAGTAGGGTCTCAGTGTAATCCATGTTTGGTCCGGTCCACTCAGAGGTATGGGGCACCCTTCCTGATGCCCCTTCCTGTCTGATGCTGTGTTCTAATACCTTCTGCTGTCTCCAATGGCATTTACGGATCATTAACCAATTACACTCATTATTTGTTATTATCACTTTTTGGCATGGCACCCTGTGTTTCTGCCAAATCCATGAGCTGAGATCATCTGTGCCATGGTCTGGACCATCACAAGTGCAATGTTTCCCACAGTGAGCTGACTGTGGATAGATTCATAATGTATGCCAGCTTTTGCTACACATGGGTCATACATAGGTTATACCATTAGAAAAGGAAGCTTATATTGGAGATTTACTGTTTGACACTCAGTTTTTATTGTTTAATGGTAATGTACTGTCAGGGAAGGGAATGGAGGAGGTGGATGCAGCGTGGTGTCTTGACAAAGCTTTGTGACAGAACCAAAAACCTGACACAAGGGACTCTTTAAACCAAATGTTATTAGACCAGGTGTTGGGGAACAGGGCTGTGGGATCAGAAGAGAAGACGAGGGCATGATGTGGGTGGAAACATGACAAAACATAAACAAAGAGTACATGGACACAAGATGGGAACGAAGCTGTGGCTGGAGGTTTCACATGTATATTAGGGGTGAAGCTGTGTAGTTGACTATTCAATGATTAAATCTAAGGAGCCAGATTTGACTGCCAATTTCATAGTTAAATCATTACAAAATGTGGCTATGAACCAAAGATCATTGTATTCTGGATATATGGAGGCTGAAAGTGTGATTGGTTGGTTTCTCACAATATATCATGATCTACAACCAGTTTTTTTAGCCAATTTTCTCCGTTTCCCAATGTGGTAGTTGCCAATTAACCCACTAAATTAACATTTAGTGGCTCTCCCTATCACGTTTCACTGTCCCTGAATCTCAGAGGGTGAAGACGAGCACAAGCCATCTCCATTGCGTGTGATGCAGCCACCGCCTCTTTTCAAACTACCGCCTGATACACCGTCCCTGGATAACCAACATGCTCAGAGGAAAGCGCAGGGTTCCCAGCTCAGAGTGGACCAATCAGTAGAAGCCTGAGTCAGCGGACATTACAATGTGTGATTGATAGGTGGAGAGAGCGCCATCTACCCACCCAGAGAGAGCACTACCAATGTTTGCTCTCTTGGGCCCCGGCTGTTGATGGCAAACAGCATGACCAAGATTCAGACTCATGATCCTCTGGTCATAGTGTCCGCGTCTTAGCCTGCTGAGCCACTCGGGGCCCAATGATATACATCCTGTTTTGATATAAATGCTGTATCAGCACATTAGAAATACTGTTAATAAAACTTTAAATGTTTTCAGCAATCTCAGTTGGTGATGAGGAAGACTCCACCATTTAGGTTTGACCACGTATGTTTCCCTTTCTGTGCATAGTTATAAATTTAATATTATGATATTTGAAGTTTTTCTCATAAAATCAGTTTCTGTTACATTAGTACAAAAACAAATAGAACTGTTCACAGCTAATTATTTTTAGCATACAGTAAACTCCAACCTCAGGCAACTCCAACTTGTCACTGAACTGCTGTCTTGATCATTGTTATTGACTGATGACAGAAATGGACAAAACTAAAATGTTAATAATCTCCACATATTGACTCTGGGAAGTACAGATTAGCTGGCATCCAAATAACTGAGCCAACAATGGACAACGACACTCTGTAGGGAACAAGTAAAAATAATGAGTTAAGAAGACCTGCACTTGCTAAGTGAGACAGAGATAGATGAGGGAGAGAAAAAGGGACTGCACTCTGCCTACCAGTGTGTCTAGTGCTATGGGAGAATGAATCAGGTCTTATTTGTAGTTGACTTAAATACATCTGACACATTTGCATATAAAACAAATGCTGATCTGTTTTACATGTATAAACATTGTAAAATATTCTCTGCTGTTGAAATCTTTACTTTTTATTCTCAAATAAAACACTTCATGTGATTCAGTTAAAAATATATATCATTAACCATTTATTTCCCAGGCAAAACAAATCGGTTTCTTCTCTTAATTGTACTCCTGCTGTCACATTTACTTTGATATGTAAACATGTGAACAAAATCTGAAAACAGTGTAGATTTTATTTTGCCAGAAATTTCCAACTGGAGCAAGTAAACATGAATGAGTGTAGCACAACACCACTGTCTGCATAATCTGAAAAAAAAGAGTAAAAGAAAAAAATCGAAAAGCACCACCTGCTGTTTGTAAAGGTTGCAGAAAATGTGTTGAGGGATGCTGGACCAGTGCTCAATTCCAGTCACTTGATATTCTTGGGCCTTTGCTTGTGGACGGCTCTCTTCAATATACACCACAAGCTTTCGGTTGGTTTTAAATCTGGAGACTGAGAGGGGTTTTGATTGTGTGTTCCAACAACCGATTCTTTGTGGATTTGATGTTTTGCTGTTTTTATCTCCCTGAAAGGTCAAAAAAATGACCTTTGAAGTTTTAACCTTCTAACAGAGGCAGACAGATTTGTTTTAGATTAAATCTCCTGGTATGTTGTGCAATTGATTATAACAATGTTTCACAAGAGCCCCTGGACCACTAGTGGCAAAACAGCCCCAAGTTTATATATATATTATATTATATATTATATATTATATATATATATATTTTTTTTTTAATTTGTCAATCATTTTGCACCATACATTTTTAAAAGAACACACTCTTTTTGGCATGATGTCTATTAGATGTCTATTAAAACTTAAAAACACTTTTGAGTAACTATTAAATCATTACATGTATTGATCGTCTCTTATGATTGTGTATTTCCTTAGATTAGATTTGATTCAATGTTTTGGCCAGTGTGACTGCACACAATTTTTTTTCCAATTCCAAAAAGGAATTTGACCTCTGCATTTAACCCATCCATGCAGTGAAACACACACACTAGTGTTTATGCAGACTAGGCTGTGAGAATGTGCCCGAAGTGGTAAGCAGCGCTATCCATGGCACCTGGGGAGCAGTTGATGGTTAGGTGCCTTGCTCAAGGGCACTTCAGTCATGACCTGGTCAGTGATCGAACAGGCGACCTTATGCAGTGAATACCAGGGAACATTCCAAGCCTTTTTACCTAAAAACAATTTCATTATTGGAGTCGGGGCAGTCCTAGCCTGTTTGGTGCCTTGGATGAACAACCCCTCTGGCAAATTTAAAATGAGCACTGAATATACATAAAGAGTGTTTATTTACACATTACTAGGCCAAAAAGAAAAAGAAAAATATTGCACACTGTTATAGATGCTATGGTGTCCTATAACTGAATTAGATGCTATGATATATTAGAAGTTATTTTATATACAGTATAGACATTTTTATATACAGGATGATTGTACATTTCCAGCAGTTATGGATTCTCTGATTTTATATACGGGGTATTTCAGTCAGAAATATTTTTTTGTTGTGCTAGATCTTCAGTGCACTGTAATATTGATTCTACAGGTCTCAAGAAGGATGTCTCACCTTCCTCTGTTGGTGTTTTAAGTGTCATGGAACATGCTGTCTAAAACATCTGTGCAAAATCTGCCACAGATACTCAGTTGGTTTTCTGAAGATCTGGTAACTGTAAAGTCCAATGCACATGATTTACATACTCACCAAACCATGTACTGACCCCTCATACCCTGAGGACAGGAGACCACTCTCATCAGGGTGTAAATTTTCCATAATAAGGTGATCAGTCATAATGAACCCCAAACCTTGGCAGCAGACCACCCCACAGCATACCAGAGCCACAGGACCCCCTCACAGAAGAGGTCAAGCATTCAGCCTGTACTGTCCTCTTCTTATATGCCACACATACATTCACCTGCTCATCTGACCATATCTCTCTGTAGACCATCCTGCACCACTGAACTGTGCCCTTGTCTTTGTAAGGAATGGTTTATGCACTGCAATTCAACTGTAATCTCTCTCTTTAATTGCAGACAGACACTGTTCACATCCTACACTGATGCTTCTCAGTAGTGTTAAATATGCCACAGAACATAAAGTGACGTTAAATGTTTAATTGTCACGCAGTATCCCCAGGGGCGGATTTGGAAGTTCTGGGGCCCCAAGCAATGTTATGCCTGGGGGCTCTGATCAAACAAATTATTTTTATAGTTATGTTTATGGTGCAGTGCGGGTTTGAACATACATTTCATTATTATTATTCATTATTAATAAATATTAATACATTACTTAAACATTATTATTCATAATATTTAATTAATAATTACGAGTTACTATGAATAAAATACTAATAATAACTATAAATCTTTATTATTAATAAAATAGTACAGGTCATATTAATCATTAATAAAATACTAAGAAATTCTTAAATATTAATAAACTGTCAGAAGCATGTAGCATAAAATTATCACCCAATTCTGTGTTTCATTTTGTTAGTCATCTTCACTTCAATTCATTACCACCAATTTTACACTTATTTTTGGACTGTATGGTTAATATACCTCATAAAATTATACCTCATTTTTGAGTAAAAATTTGCAGAAATTCTGAATTATTTTGACAATAGTTAAACTTGGAGGCATGTAAATGCTGGTTTATCCCAGACTGGTAGATGCACGCATGCAGACACAGATTTAAATGTTAATGTTAGTGTATTTTAATATGAAACCTCTGAGATTAAGATACGTCTAACTGACGTGACAGAGGCAGAACAAACTCAACATGTTAACAACTTACAGTGGTAGGTGAACACAGACTGCTGGCCAACTTGCAAAACACTGGTTTAAAAGTCCAGAAGTAGTTTGATGGAGTGGGATGACCAATCACACCTTAGCAAGAAATGGCAGAGCCAATGAGCTTGTGGACGGTCTAAAGGGAAACAGGCTTCAAGATTTCCACTGGGTCCTAATGCTCAACCTGTCTTCATTTAATATAGTGTAACATTGTTTTTTTTTTTTTTTTTTACCAACCTCCTGATCTCTGGGGGCCGAAGCAAATGCGTAGTTTGCATGTTGCATGTTGGTTAAGTCCACCCCTGAGTATCCCCCAACATCTGCACTCATCATGTTTCTTCACTCATTTATTCACTCATTTATTCAGATTCTACTTTACTTCCTCTTTTTATGAAATATTGTGTTAATGTTGTAGAATTTGAGATGTAATCTTAGTTTTTATACTTAGCACTGTATAAATGTGTCCATTTGGTCTAAAGTCCATAAACTAAAAAAAATGTTTGATTTCTGAAGGTTTTAAATAACAGTTGTATACTGTAAGAGAGCTTATTGTAGTTGTATCTGAATAACAACATACAATGTAAAAAATGACATATTTAAAAAAAGGTTCCAGAATTAGGGGCATCAAACTCCAGTCCTGGAGGGCTGGTGTCCAGCACAGTTTAGTGATTTTTCTGCTCTGACACTACAATTAAACATGATCATTACCTGCTGAGCTGAATCAGTTGTGTTTGATCCGGAAGATCACCAGACTGTGCAGGAATCCGGCCTCCTGGACTGGAGATTGAAGAACGATTCAAGCTCCATAAAGAACCTTTTAAATGAAATAAAAAGTATATATAAAGAACATTTTAATGGTCTGAGGAACCTAAATGGCTCTTTTTGTCCTAGAACCTTTACATTTTAGAAGGGTCCTTCACATTCACACAGCTCATTTGCAATGCTTCTTTAAAGAATCGGCCATTTAAAATGTTCTTAAAGAAATACAGACTGATTTATGGATTAAGTCAAATACCTTTTTGTGGCACGTTTATTTTTAAGGCTGTCCCTGCCTTGTGAGATTTTTTTTTTTCCAACTGACCAAACCGCAGAGAAAGAACACAGCCCAGGTTGCATAAGTCATGTGTAAAAAAATTGTCTCTGATATTGAAAATAAATCTTAATAAATTCTCCTTGACTGAATCCATGTGCAATCATTCTCTCTCAGCTGGCTGACCTAACATCCTGCTGCCTCTGATCTTGTGTCCTCATCTGAGCTCTTTTCATCTTCCCTCACCTTTTATTTGTGGTCATTCTCATCTGTCATCTCTGCCCTCATTTTGATAGTCACTCTGCCTTTGGTCATTGCAGTCTGAAGGTGAAGTTATTAGCTGACTCAAAGAAAAAGTGAGTGAAACCAAGACTGAGTTACAGTGCTTGTTTTTTTTTTTCTCTCACTGTGATTTACCTCTTTCTGGTGTTCTGTACTGAGTTTAATAGTTATTCTGTCATGTGTATCATTATAGTTATATTAACACTATGGAAAGTGTGAAAATTTAGCTATTGAGGTAAAAAAAAAAAAATGTAAAGCTATTTTTATGGTGTTGACTCATTATTAGAAGCCTGGAAAAGTTGTAAAACACAGTGCATCTCTGCTTCTCTGAACAGTGCTCTCCTTGCTCAATCTGTCAGTTTAGGTGGACGGCCATGTCTTGGTAGGTTTGCAGTTCAATTCAATAGTGTTCTCTAACAAACCACTGAGGCCTTCACAGAACAGGTGTATTTATACTGAGACTAAATTATACACAGCAGGACTCTAATAACTAATTAAGTGATTTCTGAAGGTAATTGATTGCACTGGATTTTGTTTAGAGGTATCAGAGTACAGGAGTCTGAATACTTATTGACTTCACACTTAAGATTTTTATTTGATTAAAATTTTTAAAACCATGTATCATTTTCATTCCACTTCACAATTATGTGGTACTTTGTGTTGGTCCATCATTTAAAATCTCAATAAAATACATTTACGTTTGTGGTTGTAAGCTGACAAAATGTAGAAAAGGTCAAGGGTTATGAGTACTTTTGCAAGCCACTGTATGTTTAAACTATGTGCACTCTAGGCACAAATTTGCAAGGTTCATCCATGCTGTGTTCAAACCTAACAAGGCGTGAGCCAAATGTGTAGCTTTGTTGACCAGTCCCATCTACATGTAATGGAACATGAAATATATTGTATATAAACTGCTACATGCATTTTAAAAAACAGTTGTGTCAGTAATACTTTTTATTTTAACAAAAATGACAAACAGTTCAGTTTGTTTCAGCTGATTGGTGAAAACATTATCCACTTGTACCAGTACAACCATCACTAACACACCACCACCATGTCAGTATCACTGCAGTGCTGAGAATGATCCACCACCCAAATAGTAGCTGCTCTGTGGTGGTCCTGATCATTGAAGAACAAAATGAAAGGGGGCTTAAAATTATACAGAGAAACAGATGGACTACAGTCTGTAATTGTAGAACTGTAAAGTGCACCTAAATGTTCAGTGGAGCTGATAAAGTGGACAATGAGTGTAGATACAAGTAGGTGGTTATAATGTTATGGCTGAACAGTGTGTCTGAATATACCAACATCTAATTGAACCCAGTTTCATTTGAATTTCCAATGACATTTGGCACACTCCAAGTGTCTGATGTGAGTAGAAGCTTCCATCTGGAAAATCCTCCAAAAAGCCTGTTGTAACTGAGATGGCCTGAAGTCCAGTCTGTGTTTTCTACTTTTTGTGGTTCTGTTAAAGGGTTTTTATAAGATGTGGTACTAATAATGTAGTTAGCTACCAGGCTTTTCTCACAACAAGAAATAGGGATCTCTTTTTTCCCTCTTTCCCATACTGTGCATATTCTTGTCACGTGTAGATATGATGAGCATTATGTTGAGTTTTCACGGGTTTAGCCCCTGGCATGATGAAGTTGTCCCATGAAATGTGATTGGCAGGACCAGCTGTTTAACTGGCTCTCTGCCATTGCTGTGACTTCATTAGATTCAGGTACAGAAATTAACCAAGTCCACTGTACTGTAACTAATTACTCTACACATTATTTCATGTTTGCCATCACATTTGCAAAAGCCTGTGACATTGTGTCATTTTATAGACTTAGTTGACAGCCTACACTCGATACTTTTTAATAAAATTTAGTTTTCAGTGTCAAACTTGACAGACAGACAATGGTCACCCTTTATCAGATTAACACTGGAGAATGGCTATGAAAGAGTCCTGTATTATTTGTTAAACTGATAGGTTTAGCTGACTAGTGGATTCTTGTTACTTTAGCTGATAAACATGCTGAAGAAGAAGACAAATTAATTGCATGTACATTAAAAAATTCCTTTAGAACTTAACGGAGTTCTTTGTCAAAGACGTTAAGTTAAAATGCTTGTCCTCTCCTACCTCAGTGAATCCACAATATTCCTATGTGCCATAATGTCTTGCATAAAATATGTTCAGCTACTTCCAATAGAGGGTAAACAGCTGTACTATCACTCTTAAAATATAAAATTGCTACAACAACATCCCAGAAGAACCACTTTTGGTTCCTTAAATAGAGATTGTGAGTGTGAAGAACAAATCATTACTAAATCAATAGTAAATCATTAGTAAATGATGTTGATGAAATTCTCATGAACTAATGATTTGTTCAGTTATTAATTATTAGTTAATGAGCTATTAATTAAAGTTATTATAAAGCGTTACCCAGTATACTCCCAAAACCAGAGGGGAACTGTCATGGTCCTCTATGCTCTCACAGAGGACCTAGAATATCCTAAAAAGTATATTTTAAAAGTGAGCAGCTCTAATTTTATTTTATCTACTCATAATTTGACAACATCTGAGCATACAAATCTAAGCAAATAAATCCTTCAAATCTGCCTGTTCAATTTGTGTTGTAATGTGAAGGGTTAAACACTCCCCTTTGTCTCCCAATCAGAACATTACTGCCTCTACAAGAATAGTGCTGAATGTTGGTCCAACTGTACTTTTACAGAGGGCCATGACAGTAAAGTTGACCAATCATATATTCCTTCTAATTGAGTGGGCTTTGGTACCGCTAACTTTATAACAAGCTCCGCCTGCCATGCAGACATGGAGCTAGCAATATAGCTAACGCTAGCTAGCTTGTTGGTTCATAATGGAAGCCGAGAATGCTGTTAATGCTAGAGAGGAGGACATCATTCCGAATTCATTATTCATCCTGTTTTCTAGATTAAACTTTTAAAGAAAAGCAAGGTTTAATCACCTAAACTTAATTTTGTGCAAAAAAACTGAGGCTTTTGAAAGAGATATGAGACATAGTTCACTACTGCTCAAAACAAGACAGAAATTGTATTAAAACATTTTTTATCATTTGTTTTAACATTTAAAACATTGTTTCACAAACAATTTCAGTTGTAATTCATTAGGATTGTAGACATAATTATGGTCTGACAAGCAAAATAATAAGATACAATGTATATTGTTGTCTTCATCTATGCAGATCACTTTTTCTGTAGAGGTATAAAGGGATCTGCTGCAGAAGTTTGGTATTACATGCTTGAGTGATGGTTGTTTTTTGTGTTGTAGGTGAGTTCCCTTGGCCAGGAGGTGGCTGAGCTGGGCAGGGTAATGCGGAGTCTTGCCTTCCTCATGGAATCCATGATGGCCTCCTCCCAGACACCCAAGATTTGCAGCCCTCTATGTACCTCTGGACACTCCTCACCATCCAACACCTCTGAGGTCCAGAGGACACCCAGGATTGTTCATTCCCCTTCATCACAAGTGCAAACTGGGATGTATCCTGGAGGACTTGCAACTATCAGGATCCAGGAACCACAGACAGTCTGCCCCTCTCCAACTCCCTTCACTTCAGATATTTCACGCCCTGTTGCCCTCTCTAGTTCACCACTTATGGACCTCTCTACTGGCTCTCTATTGCCCATGTCACCCATAAGTGGACCTAGTACCTTAAGAAACCGTTCACAGAGCCTAGAAACCCCATCTGTGCAGCTCCACCCGCCCCCACATAACCCTGGAACTCTACCCCGAGTGAGCCAGCCATCCTTGGGACAGGGGACAAGTCATAGGCTCCTGGGTTTGTAGCAGCAAAATTTAACATGGACCAAGTAGCCTTCAGAGGAGAGGACATGGGGCACATGAACTCAGGCTGATTGAGCAGTGTAGATGAGGGCACATAATAAACATAATGGAGCAATGGCTGTGTTTTTTATTACATATTTGAAGGCACAACTGAATGGAAGACACTAAAGGGACTAATATTACCAGTTTAACAGTGCTCTGTCGCAAATCTTTTAGATGACCACGACCATAGTCCAGCAAACCATTTTTAATCCCAGGTCTAAACAAATTTTGATTTGGACTCAAATAAGCCATAGCTTTTCCTGATATAAATTCATTCACCAGAGACTTATCGACCTCATCTCTGGAGCCTCTAACCCTTTAAAACTCAACCCTATGCACAAAGACAAAGAGCTGCTTGGAAGAAACATGTGAAACAAGCCTTCTGAAGAGAGCCTATTAGGAACACTTTACAAATAACATTGCCTTTGGAGGAAAAAATTCTCCAAGTATCCTACACATGCACCTTATCCCAACGCACAAATTCAGTGACTCTTGTGCTGTGATTAAGAGGCATCCAATAGATTAATATTTACAGAGACCAGCATAGTTTAGCTTTATGACCCATCTTAACTCTTAAACTGCAGGCTTATTTTTCAGTAACTGCAGGGTGTCCCATTTGCCTCTGTACACAAAAAAATTGACTAACTTTTATAGTGAAGATATGGAAATGAAACTGGGATTAAATATACCTCAGTCTGTGTCAAAAAGACTGGCATACACGATTATAGTGCGAGTAGATGGCTGTTATTATTTGATGACTGATAGCCATGGCTGTTGGAATAGAAGCCGGCGCCAGCCCTGTCATCTCCATTGGTCATCTCCTAATGCAGTGAGACATTAAAGCCCTCAGTTATCTTTGTGGACACAACATGGGACGTTGGTGATTTTACCCCGAGAATAATGTGTCCGTGCACAGTATAGGAGGAAGTGTTCATGTTGTGTACATACTGGATAACAAACTTGATTCAGTAGAGGCAACGGAAAACAAAGCTTAAAAAATGGAGGTCTCCATGCAGAACTTATCACCACCTGGTCAGGAGAAAAGAAGTGCATTCTGGACATTTCAGTAACATCAGTATTTTTCACACAGACTGAGGTCTATTTAATCCAAATTTCATCACCAGATCTTCATTAGTATTCAAGTTTTTAACAGTTGTTTAGGTAAAGAAGCGAACGGGACCCCCTGTAAAATTTAGTAGTGACTCAAGTGTGGGTCACATACCTGAACGTTCAGGGGGCTCATTTACAGTCCAGGAAAAGGCCACAGAATTCTAACTTGCGTCTTATGACGAGAACTCAGGCATGTCACACAGCAAGCTATAATGTACGGTACTGTATGCTAGTTTATTTTTCAGTGCATTTTCAAATCTTGAAATTTAAGGTTGCAGTCAGAAAGGTCCCTTTAGTTTCTGCCTGTTTATTTTTTAAAGCATGTGTAAAAGGGGTCAGCGTAGTGTAGCAGTAGGTCATTGAGACACTGTGTAGAGCTAGATATAAAAGCATGAAGGTCACCTTTACATTGTGCGTTTCTCTTTGTCTGTCTGTGCATTTTTTTTCTCTAGATGCCCCTCAGGGCAGGAGAGAGGAACAGCAGGGACAAGTCTTACACAATGTGTGTGCGCATGTACGTTGGGGGACAGGGTATTTAAAGAACAGACGTTGGAGCAAGAGCAATGTTGTTGATGCATGGATGGTACATATTAAGAGGAAGAAGCTGAAAATGGAGGGGATTTTAGTAGGTTGGCAGAATGCACGTTTGGGTGGGGGGTGGGGGGCTTGCTCTTTAGCTCTGTTCCTGGGGGGTTGGTTGCCGATGGCAATGCAGCCCCTGCTGTCACTTGTCTCTTTCTGGCACAGACATGGACCACCCGCTCTTTCTGCATCGCCCTTTCTCCCTCTCACTCTTTCTATCTCTCTCTCTGTCTGTCTAATATCAGCATGTTACCTTGTTAGCATTAAAATTCTATGTACTTGTTACTTTACCCTAACTTAATATTAACCTACATTCTAGCTGTAGAACTGGAAAATCCAGATAATGCAATACTCTGACAGCTACTCGCATTTAAACTGAAGTGCTTGCTGCAATAATGATGCAATCACACAGGTTCCAGCTCTTTTGTTTCCAGCTCTGTTCCTCTGTTAATGGAATAGTTTGGCAAAAATTGCCAACATGGCTTAAAAGTCATTAACCCCTATATTCAGAATGGGGCAAATGGTTAATTATGTCTTCTTTAATGAATAGAAAATAACCTAAAACACAACCTCTCAATCCTCTGAGCAAAGCAAAATAAGCTGTTAATGATTTGACTTCTGATCTGAATGTAAGCTCATGCTTGTCCAGAAACAGACACAGCATTTAAACACAGCAGGGGTTGAATAGCACCATGGCAGTATTACCACTGCTTCCTTTTGCTATTGGTACTTTAACCAGTGTGCATGGTTTAATCATGTTAAATACTCTCTTACAGTGTAGGTGCTGGCGTCTACACCAGGGGTGAATATATTACAACCAGAAGCCACAAATTGTTAATTGATTGCATTCATTACCAGGAATGGCATTTTTGGTCAAACTATTCCTCCAATTTAGTCCCTCTTCTCTATCTCTCGGCCAGTGAAAGGAAGACATGCTGTTCTGTTGCCCGAGCATAGGGCGTTTTTATATTTATATGAATGTATCACAGCTAAAGATGTATTTTTGTACTTCAGAGACCCAGGGACAGTCTGGAAAAACATGAGAAAAACAAGTTTTTGCAGTATGTTTAGGGGGTAGTGATGCTGAATGAAATGTCTAGTGTCTGGTTAGAGGGACAATATAGTGCCATCCAGAACCTCAGTGCAACTCTCACTGTCTCTTTGGCTATGTGAGACTCTCTGTCCTGCTGGGAATGTAATCGAATTACTTTAATCTCCTTTGATTTGATATTATTAGAGCAAAAGCCTGTTATGCTAATAAATGACTTCTGCCAATGTTATGGATCACCCTGCTTATTATTTTTGTAATAAGGAAGCCTCTCATTTACAGCACTGGTTCAAGTTCAAGTTCTGTATTTGATACTGAAAGTATTGATTGTCCTTTAAAAAATTTTTTTTTTTGCCAATTTTCTCCTCTTCCCAATGTGGTAGTAGCCAATTAACCCATCCCATCCACTAGGGGGCTCTGCCTATCACTTTGCACTGTTCCTGACTCTAGGAGGGTGAAGACATACACACTCCTCCTCCGCTGCGTGTGATGCAGCCACCACCTCTTTTCAAACTACCCTGATACACCAAACTACCCTGAAAAAGTATGAACTGTTGGGGGTTAGTACACAAAGAGGCAAAATGTTCATGCTTTTTTTCTTTTTTTTCAGTTGGTGCTCAAAACGCAAAAAAAAAAAAAAAAGAATAATAAAATTTCTTTAACTTGCACTGAAAATAACATTTTGAACATTTTCATCTCTCCTATATTGGTATCATTTGGGAGATCCATGTTTTTGTTTAGACAGCAGTACTCTGTTAATTCCCGCAGGCTTATGGGAATTGGAGACCTAAACCTGGACCTGCTGGTGGATCCTGGCCAGCTTCTTCAGCTCATAGTGTCATTTTCAAATGGTGCCCTTTTAAAGATGTCCTCCATTTTACAGAAACCCTTTTTTAAAACCTTTTCATCTACTGTATCTCACATCTGCTGTGTTTGTGTGTTTACCATTATGCTTATAATGTCCTTGGCACATGGTCCAGCTGTCACTGCTTTACATAAGACAGGCGTGTTGAGTGGTCGTGACAGAGCATGACCACTTAGTCGCAGGCCAGACACCGGATTGTTTGTCTCTCCGTCAGCACGGCTGTGGTCCACCTGATGAGAATAACATGTGTTGACATATCTCCATGGCTACAAGTCAGTGTAAACCAAAATTAATGGAAGATGGCTTAGACTAGCTATGGAGAGGAAAGTAATAGAGAAATAAAGGTAAGAGGTAAGGGTGAGGGTGGTGTGAAGACTAAAGCAGAGAAGAAAGAATTAGACAAAAATGACTTTTAGTATCATTAACAGATTTCAGATGGGAGAAGGCATGAAATGGGAGAGAACCATTTTATGTTTTTTACACCATTTGTCAAACATATCTGCGCATGATGACACTGTTGCTGAGAATCACTGTGGTCACACCCACAAAGTGGTAACATTAGCATTCAGTATAAATGCCAGAAAAAAATCTAAACATCTAGATTAGGAAACAGCTGTTGTATGACTGACTTTGAAGCAGTTGGAGCTATCTTTTAGTTTAATATATATATATATATATATATATATCCTTGTTTTGTTCTTTCATTCCATTGATTGTAAAGCGTTCTTGGGTCTGTGAAAGGTGCTGTATAAGTTATTATTATTATTATTATAAAATTAAAATATTTGTACAAGCATGTCCAAATACAATCAAAATATCCATTGATTGTCAATAATTTCACCAAAAGTCCCTCCTTGAAGTACAACTAAGCGTTTTTTTTTTGTATGGCTCCTATCCCTGATTTTGTTTAGTGTAGTTTCTCAGCATCAAAATCAGGGACATATAAATGTTTGGAAACCCAAATTCTGGCTACATCTCAGTGTCCATTGACCACTGACTCCTTGATGTGGGTGATTTTGAATGGGTCACTGTCAAATCCAAATATCTTTAAGCAGGTAATTATTTCATTCCCAGTTTTGCTGGTTTGTCTGATGATCTCAGCCATGTTTTGCCACGCAGTCTGAGCAGGCATATTCCAGCAGGAAAGTGATATCAGTGCAATATTTTCTTGCTTTAGGTTTTTCTTGTGAAAATATCAATAACATACAATTAACAGACTAAAAATAACAAGGCAACATCATGTTTAGATGTTCTATCACAGACTTTTTAAGAAATGAATGTTCAGAAAACAATGTTTTACTGGCAGAGCAAAAAATCCTAGTCTCACTAAAACACTTAAATTGTTAAATGCAGTCAAAATGTTCACATTACATGACATATTAGGATTTTTTTTTTTTTGAGATTTGGGACACAGCCGGACAGGAGCGCTACCACAGTCTGGCTCCCAAGTATTACAGAGGTGCCCAAGCTGCCATTGTGGTCTATGACATCACCAATGAAGTGAGTTATTGGTGTGTTGATTCACCACAGCAATGTTATGTTTCTGGTTAGCATTTTGACTGAATACTTGCACTGCAGTATTGAATGCTTGCGTGTCTCCATCGGGAGTGTAATGGTCAAAACCTGTCCGGTTAATTTACTGATAAGTTGAATCAGGTATGTTTTGAACAATGAATCTGCTGGCTACGACCCTCAATGATTAGGGGATGTACTGACTGGTGCAGTTTGAATTAGTAGAGAGGTCAGGATAGTGTTTTTTTTTCAATACTGATATGGAAACCAACTTTTTTAAATATTTAGGCTTACAAACTTATTGATCCCTCTAATTCAAGCAAGGAGGCACAGTAGGTTAATATTAATTCAAACCAGCAGAATGAAGTTACAACATGTACACGTATAGCACTTCAATGTGCCATGAACTGAACCTGACAGCAGCTCTGCTCCCATTTCTTCCACATTATTATATGGTTTTAAATGTGTTTTAACAGATGTTGTGTCAGGTGTGATTTTAATTTGCTAGTGTTGCAGATGAGTTTATACTGCTTCTTGCAGTGCTGATACTTGTCCATGTGTTTCTGTTACATGTAATGACTGGATATGTTTAACGTTTATCCACAAAGAGGAATAATGTAAAACTGAACAAAATAACATGAAAAACAAAGCATTCACTTCTTGTGGCAGCTTTCATTCGGTCAGAAAATGACAAATTTCTTCAAGAAATTAATACAGAACACCAACATCTCTTATACGAGGAGTCTCTTTACTTTTATGATTATACACATTTATGATTCTGGGACACCCAAAAGCCCCATCAGTATAAACCTGCTCTAACAACACTTCAAATGTGCTACAGAGGCTTGAACAGTGTATTGTTAAAGCACCTATCAGTCTTCTCCAGCCACTGTCTTCAGAAAGCATTTTATCTGAGGTAATCCTTACCTGGGCATGTTACAATGTATAATTACTGCCTACCAAGAAAATACCTAGAGGATAAAAAAACTCCATCATACAGATCAGTTAAACATGTTATGAAGTGCCACAACTTCTTTTGCAGTTGGATGCAGTTCACGGTTATCACGGAGCTTCCCACTTTCTTCTGAAGGAGCCAGTTCTAAAGTCCAGAACAAAAAACAAACAAAAATGTTAAGACACAAGAGATTCTCCACTTTCAGGCTTTGTAGCATATTTAACTTTATATAAAATGTTACTCTATAGCTGATTATATTGACTAGACATACTACCTCAAAAAATAGGAGATCCATAAAAGAAC
>BRDA01008454.1:42774-61344 GCA_036984385.1 Crenuchus spilurus | reverse complement strand
ATTTTTTTTCTAAAATTGGCCAAGAATCAAGTCTTTGCTTTAGATTCTGTTCCATGGTTTCCATTGTGCATAAACTTGCTGGTTTATTAAAAACATTACAGTTTTATCATTATGGCACAAACCTGTATGACACAAGTCTACTTTGGGCATAGACCTCATTCCTGATGGTCCATGTCATGTCACACGCCGTCATCGCTTCGCGATGGTAGGCTGCACAGACGAGTCACTTCTCTCCAATGCCATCTGTCTCCGGTTGCTTGTAGTAGACTAGCACCTGATGATCCAGTCCACGTCTTGATGTTCTCAACACCAACCCTGTCTCTGACAGTGGGTACCGCGGACCTTTTTATCCTGAGCGACGTCCGAACCAGTATGGCATTCTTAGTTTTCGACTTCATTTGTGCTCTGTGGGATAAATAGACTGACTAAGCATCCCAATCTCTTGTCAGCCCTGCAGTCGACTCGATGTTGTGCTAAGTTGCACCTAGCATACACCTCATCATGAAAAATCAACATTCAGTGTTATTAGCAGTAAAGCAACATAACACTTAAAGTTGTAAGAACTGTGCTGCAGCTCACAGTTCCAGGTCCCGTTGGATGGGGAGTGTGATCGCTCTTTGTCTGGAACCTCCTCTTCGACCTTACCATCAAGGGTGGCTCTACCAGGAGCATAGCTCCAGATGGTATCGCTCTTAGATTCAAAGGTTCTCTCAAGCTTCTCCACCACGGCAAGGTAGCGATCTCAGGAGAAGCCTGACAGGTCAACCTACAATATTTGATCTGTGCCTGTTAAATTGAAACCATAACTTATGCAATCTAAAAAGTTACCCAATTTAACAAGACATAAATACAAAGATTTACAAAACAAAAACCTTCTAACATGACAGAAGATGATCAAATGTATTCATTTAATGCAATTTATATCGTCAATTATATCCACTAAATAGAGTTTATAATAAATTGTGTAAGTTACATGGAAACCATAAGAATTAATTCCCAGTACTGTGAATATGGTCAAATTGATTCTCAAGGCCACATGAAACAAACTTTCCATGCTATTTCCTTTATCTCGGCTGCTTGAATTGCATTCTTAGTCATCTCTGCAAGACTGAAATAAAGTAATACTATAAAGCCAATCAATCTAGCTGGTGGTCTTTAGGGAATGCCGTGGGTCACATTATTATTAGCTAGGAAGTTTACAACCAATGAATAACAATGGCACATAAAATGCCAATTAAATACATATTAAAACATAATATAAACATGTGTTTTAATTAAATGTAATGTCTGCAGTATGACACAATAGGTGTAAAAAATGTGTAATAAATTAACATAACCTATCCCTTATTACACAGTAGATAATACAGCTAAAATCATCATAGAAGCAGGACTGACATTCTGAAAAAGACTTCTGATGGGACATTCATACCGGACAGATAATCTGTAAATACTTACAGAAATGTCCATGAAAAAATAAGGACCAATACTTTAGATATTAGATAAGGGGGCTGTTCTGCTGGGCACCAGGAGTCAAGGTTGAAACAACTGCTGGAGTGTTATCACCAGACTGTCTGACTGCGCTGAGTGCTCAACTGTTCACCCCCCCCTCCTACCCCCATCACAACCCTTCCACTGCTTCATCCCCAAGCAAGAGGCAACAGACTCCGTGTAGCACCGTAGGGTGGCGCTCTCACTGGAGAGCTGATGTTGGAGCTGGTTTATCCTCCCTTCTAACCCCCCATCCTACCTCCCCTCCCAATTTGCAAATGCATGTGTATTTGTTTGCTTGTGCAAAAAAGGTGTTTTTTTTCACTCTCAAATTGTGCCAATCAAATGACAGTCTGAGGATGTTTTTTTCCTCCTTCCTTTCCCGAAGTAATAATCTGAATTTCTTCCTTCTCTAAAAAGAATTTCACTAGCACCTGTGTCTATGTGACAATAAAGTATTAATTAATTAATTAATTAATTCATTCATTCATTCATTTAGTCTGGTGTGTGTAACTTATTGGGCAGTTCACAAAACAGCTAGTCTGAAAGTTTTAGTGAGCATCTCTTATGTGCAATAATCATATATTTTAAGAAACAAAACCCTCACTACAACTGGGTTGTGTGAAATGTGGTATCGCATTTGGAAAATACTATTATTTCTGACACAGTCATCTTTCTGAAGTAAATACTGTTTAGCACAGTAGCATATCACGCAGAATGCCCACTTTTGCTGTATCCCTCCTTTTCAAGTGAAGGGTGGGATGAGCAAGCCTCTTGCTGTGTGGGTGATAGAAAAGTCTTGTAGAAGCACATTAAAAATGCAGAGGATGGATGTAAAGAAGTGTTCTCTCCTGGTTGGGGCTGATAAGAAAATACATAATGCCTCTGTGAAATGCTGGGAAAGCTAATAAAATGTAAAATAAAAAAGGAGGTAGACAAAAAAGGTCATATTGCATAACGGACCCATCAACAAAAGTACCACCTCAGGTTGCTGAGGTGGACAATGGAGCACCAGCAGACAACACCTGATTCTGGAACTATCTGCACTCTAGGAAACTGATGGGCAATTCATTCTTCTCATGTAATGGACAGTTTTATTTCCTGAATCTGTTTAATGATGGACTATGACTCAGTCCTAAACCCATTACACATTTTAAACCATTAAAGTGACTTACTAGTCACCTTTTTTGCAGGTGCACTTAATCTATTTGAAAACACAATATGGACTTGATAAATTATTGGATTACTGCAGAACTGCCTGAGGAAGGTGATACGATTCCCTGGACTGAGGACTCTGAAATATACTTAATGAATTCTAACAGTACAACCGATATGTCTGTGACCTACTTTCATAGAGAAAGAGGGGAAACCTTTGCAACAGTGAGCAGTACACTCACTGTTTTCACATCAACACACTACATCAAGCTGGCAAACAAGGTGCTAATCAGTGGCACTTCAGATTTTGTATGATAATGTAGGGGGGACCTGTGACTAAGAAACCAATACCAAATATTTTTAGTGAGCATTATGTCATTCTCTATTTCTATATAAAGACCAATATGCTAATATATTTATTATGCTGTTGGTCCTCCCTTTACTTCCAAAACAGCTTTGACCCACCAAGACATGGACTCTACAAGACCTCTGAAGATGTGCTTTATGGTATCTGAAACAAAGATGTTAGCAGCAGATCCTTTCTGTATATTATGAGGTGGAGATGAGCTTGTTGTTCTAGTACATCCCACAGATAAATTCAGATTTATTGAGATCTGGTGAAGTTGGAGGCTACTGTAGCTAACTATGCATTGCATCAGAGTAGTCCATTATTGAAAGTTCATTATTGTGATGTGATGCCTGATGGCTAGAGAAAGTGAAGGCTCACAGATGGAGTGACATTTATCATCTCATACTAATAATGCATGAAGATCTGGTGTATACAGTGGTGCTTGAAAGTTTGTTAAACCTTTTGAATGTTCTATACTTCTGCATACATTTGACCTAAAAGCATATGATTGTCACAAGTCCTAAAAGTAGATTTATTTATTTAGATAGAGGTTTTATTTAAAAAAACAGGGATCTAGCAAAGTCTGAACTTCTGTGGAAGAGTACCATAACATGAACAACAAAGATTCCTGTGGATCTCAGAAGAAAAGTTCATCCCATCCCATCAACCATCTCTAAAATGTTTGCACTGCACCAATCTACAGTCAGACAGATTGTGTACAAATGGAAGAAAATCAAGACCATTATTACCCTCCACAGGAGTGGTTGTCCAACACAAATCATGCCAAGAGCAAGGTGTGTTATAGTCTATGAGGTGATGATGACAATGATGGCAAGCCATCCTGGCCCAAATGCAGCAAAACAGGCTCAAACCATGATACTACCACCACCATGTTTCACAGATGAGATAAGGTTCTTATGCTGGAATGCAGTGTTTTCCTTTCTCCAAACATAACACTTTTCATTAAAAAAAAAAGTTATGTTTTGGTTTCATTTGTCCACAAAACATTCTTCTAATAGTCTTCTGGCTTGTCCACATGATTTTTAACAAACTGCAAATGAGCAGCAATGTTCTTTTTGGAGAGCAGTGACTTTCTCCTTACAACCCTGCCATGCATACCATTGTTGTTCAGTGTTCTCCTGATGGTGGACTCATGAACATTAACATTAGCTAATGTGAGAGAGACCTTCATTTGTTTAGAAGTTACACTGGGGTCCTTTGTGACCTCGCTGACTATTACACATCTTGCTCTTGGAGTGATCTTTGTTGGCCGATCACTCCTGAGGAGATAACAATGGTGTTGAATTTCCTCCATTTGTACACAACCTGTCTGACTGTGGATTGGTCCAAACTCTTTAGAGATGGTTTTCTAACCTTTTCCAGTCTGATGAGCATCAACAGCTCTTTTTCTGAGGTCCTCAGAAATCTCCTTTGTTCATGTCATGATATCCACAAACATGTGCTGTGAATTGCAGACTTTGATAGATCCCTGTTCTTTATATAAAACAGGGTGCCCACTCACACCTGATTGTCATCCCATTGATTGAAAACACCTGACTCTAATTTCACCTTTAAATTAACTGCTAATCCTAGAGGTTCACATATATTCCTCAATAAATAAATGACAAAGCATAATATTTTTGCCTCATTTGTTTAACTGGGTACTCTTTATCTACTTTTAACTACTGTTATGTTTTAGGTCATATTTATGGAGAAATTCTAAAGGGATCACAAACTTTCAAACACCACTGTACCTAAAGTTTCACATACTTTTGCTACTCACAGACATTTAATACTGAATAATTTTCCTCAATAAATAAATTAACAAGTCTAATATTTTTGTCATTTTTTAAATTTGGTTGTCTTTATGTAAATTTAGGACCTGTGTGACAATCTGATGTTTTTAGTCAAATGTATGCAAAAATACAGAACATTCTATAGGGTTCTCAAACTTCGCATCATTCAGTAAGCATCTAATACATTAATCCTTATGGACAATGTTTTGGATGTGGATAATGTTATAAAAGCCTTTGTCACTTTGACAAGGGCCAAGCAGTTGTGGCTAGATGACTGAGATCAGGCATCTATGGAATGTGCTGGAACAAAAGAACTTAAAGGATCTTCTACAAACATCTTGATGCCAGATACAACAGAACACCTTCAGAAGTCTTGTAGAGTACAATGATGACTAACATCATATTATCCATACTAACAAATAGATTTTAATGCTATGGCTTGTTGTGTATACAGTTGTATACTTTAGAAAGAACAATGTGGAAAAGCTGAGGACAGTTTGTGTACTTGGTTGTGTGTTGCTATGTGTTTTTGAGCATGTATGTCTTACAACTAAGGAAATAAGCTAAAAGATTGTACATCATTGTGAATCTACCAGTGAGTCTTGCAGTATGACATTTTTTATGTACTGTACAATCCCAGGAGTGTTCTCTCTCTCTCTCTCTTTCTCTCTCTCTCTGATAAATATCACTGAGCTCATCGCATTTCCTTGTGCTATGATGCAGGTTCTCTGCACTGATGTTTTGATGAAGGGACTATATTTCAGATAATCACATGTAGCACCATGAAGCTGTATTAAAGGGTGACTTATATAAGCTATTCTATTAAACAATTACTGGCCTAGTTTCCAAAATGCATTGTCATATTTAAATAATCAGAAATATATTTGTTTTACCAAATTATTATTGTGTGATTACCAATACAAGATTACTCAAGACCAATAGTAATGTCTAATCACAAATTAGATACTGCATTACAGTTAATATCTGTAATATATCAGTGTGATTAGGAAACATCAAAAACAGTGGATGAATACATACATTTGACATAGTTCACTAGAATATAATCTCATCCACATCAGCAGAAAGGCAAAACCTGAAAAATAGTTGATATTATCATTAAAAATGATCATGATTACAAACCTACATTAACACTGAAATATCTAATTATCTGAGTTACCTTCCATACTGCACTGATCCTTTGTTGCTTGCTACTGTTTCACTGGCTGTTTGGCTCTATAAGGAGAACAAAGGAAAATAAGGACACTTAATAGAAACACAAGCAGTGGCATCTCTAGAATAGAAAGCCAGATGGGGCACAATAAATTCTGTGGGCAGCATCCCACTCATCAGTGAAACTACACACAAACCTGCGTTCCCAATTAATTCAACCACAAATGTAACTCATCAATTAAATTCCAAAAAGTATATTCCGGTGTTGTGCCAAATTTGGCACCCCACCGTGAGATGCATGAGGAGACTCAATGGTGGTAATTTTGTTGCCTTTATTTTGCTTATTGTGGCCAAAGGAACTTAAATACAATCCATTACAGTCATGAATAACATTTTACTGAGGTAAGAGGTCTGTGTGCTATCTAACTGTTAACTTTGATTAAATTGTCGACATGATTCATTATATTGTCTTGCTAACAGTGGTTAACAGTTACTGTGATGTTTTTGAATGACAAGATGTGTAGCAATGCTGATACCTTAAACTGTATTCACACAAGCTTGCATATGCAAATCTTTAATTTTTTATTGGCTGCTCCCAGCATGGGGCCAGCAGAAGTGTGCCCTGCATCTCATTATTGAAAGCATGTTGCACATGCACACTGTTTTCTACTGCTCTACTTGCTTTTTTCTACTTTCTACTTGCTTAAACAGATGCTCAAGGACCGGCCCCATACACCCTGTCTAAATGAAGACTGCTGAAAGTACTGACCTCACGCAACACATACAGGAATATTTTAAATGTATTTGGAACTACTGCCATTTTCATAAGTAATATACACAAAAATGTTAGAAAAATAAATGTTTAAACAAAATAAATATAAACAAAATGATTAATTATTTCACACACTGCTCCACGTGACATCTGTTGGGGCCAGGCCCCTGAACATTCATGGGATGCAGCTGACTTCACAAATTAAGCTGCCGCCATAGTGGGTACCTGCTGTCTGATTCATGTCTTCAATATGCTGTGCCGTGGGGAGTGAAAACAAGAAAGGGGATAAAAGATTACCATCCCAAAGACACAGACCAGAGGGAAAAATGGCTTGCCAAGATCAGACAGGCATACTGGACATCAACTGAAATCAGTCGACTTTGCAGTGCACATTTTATCTCCAGCAAGTAACTCTTGGTTAACAATGAAGTTAGTGTTAACTAAGCTAATTAAGCTGGTATAGTTGGGTAGCTAGCTTGTTTTCTGTGTGAATTTACTTGCTTTTGCTAGTGAAACTGTTTAATAAGTTGTTTCAACAGACTCTGGTTTTAATTTAAATTTATTTTATTGTATTTATTTATTGTAAATTTTCATTATATCATATATTGGGTACTTATCTCATTAACTATTTTTATCTATTTCTATGTTATGAATTTAAAATTTGACCGTGACCCTGATAAGGATTAAGCGGGTGTGATAATGGATGGATGGATGGATGGATGGATGGATGGATGGATGGATGGATGGATGATTTAAACATTTTTTATTTTTGTATTGCAGTTAGAGCTGGGTGATATTGCCAAAAATTTTATCACGCTAAATTTTACGAATCACAATAATTTTCACGATGTTAAATGTTCTAACACTGTCATAGTTTTAAAAACATATTTCTAAAAACATCAAACTAAATACATGAAATGTTACTATATAAAATATTAAAATGTTTATTGCCAGAACATAATATTGTAGCGTCTGACTGGATGCGTTGAAAGGATGGACGAGAAAGACGTTTACAGTTGTCGCTTTATTGTTGAAACTTACAATCATGCGCGTAAATTGATGGGGGGATAGGGGGGTTATGAGCCCACCAATAATCTGATCCAATCACTATAAACCCCCCAATAAAGTCACATAATTTCAATTTACAAAAACATCTTTCATGAGTAACTTGTTAATTTTCTTTATTCATGATCAATTTTGGGTAAAATACTAGCATGTAACCCCCCTTTCCCCACAAAAATTTGGTATCAACCAACCTCCACCAAGCAGCAGCGCTCGCCGTTTGCAGGGTTGCCAGGTTCGTGGTTTTAACGCCAAATTGTACTTGTTTGAAAATCCAGTAGCGGGTGAAAATTCAAGCGTAATTAAAAAAAAATCCCTTATAAACAAAATACTAAGTCATACACTCATAGTTGTTTTGCCATTTGCTTCAAACGTGTGACAGACATATTTTGGGCTAGTTTAAGCTTCTGAAGGGCGGGTTTTAGACTGACTTTGGACTGGATATTTTTTTCTGGACCTGGCAACCCTGACCGTTTGCTTGCTTGTGCAAGCAGCTGCTGGGGGAGTGGGTGTTGTAAGAAAAAACAAAAAGAGCACCAAAAAGTGGACAAAAAAAACATTTTTTCATTGTTGGTCGACAACACCGCCTTGTAAAAAGCGGAAAAATCAAAATGAGGTAAATGTATAAGTATTGTTAGCTGATTATTGAATAACTATGCCGCTGTGTATCAGACACACTAAATACCCGTTCAGGTACTTTAGCTAGCTCCGTTAGCTAGCTCCGCATTTCTTAATTGTTTAAGGTGCAGAGTAAATACAAAGAAAGTTAAATAAATACATAGTAAAAGCATTACAATGTATTTCTAATATGGTTAACCCAAAATTTCCTGAATCCTTTTAGAAAAGTAAATGATTTAATTAATAAATAAATAGGCAGACAGCTCAACCCCCCCAATGCTGGACCCAAAGTTACGCCCTTGCTTACAATTATTGCTGTCTGCCGCAGCCACTCCAAAATAACAACAGGCTAGAGAGCCAAGCTAATATGCTAATGCTAGCTAGGACTCCGGCTGACTGACACACACACAGACACACACACACACACACACACAGCGAGCCCCCCTCCTTCTCACACAAACAGACAAACATACAGTGACCTCACGCTCTATCGCCCTGCCAATCACACTCTTGTCCCGGCCTTTTGTCATCGAGGGAAAACACAAACTTTTTGTGAAACCCAATAAACCACTACTACAAGAAATATTTTCTTTGGTTTCAGATGCCATATTTTAGGCTCCTTTACCCAGCCTGCTCAGAAGTATTTGCATGCATATGTGCTTTCATAGGCTTTCAAACATTGTCCTGAATAAGGCGACGTGTCACCCAGCGATGGATTGGCGCCCTGTCCTTGGCTTAATTGAATAGTGTAATGCCCTGCCCTGTGCCCAGTGAGGTGGTAGGGGACTAACCGCGACCCTGATAAGGATTAAGCGGGTGTGATAATGGATGGATAGAAGGCGACGGGTTATGAATTAAGTATACCGGTATGTAAATATCATGAAACAACAGGTTTGGCAGTGAACCTGACAAGGCCAGCAGTTGAAAAAGCTCAGGTGTTAATAAATATGTCATAAATATGTCATCAAATATGTTTTTTTTCTGAGTATTGTTTCTGCTCTGCTGAGTTCAAGTGCAAAGCTGGCTCCATTGTTTTAGTTGCGCTAGATACTCAACATGGCACAGACGAGAACAAAACTATGTGACTGCAAAACATGAATAAGCTGTAGTGCAGTAATAAGATTTGAATATTAATTTTCCACTCCTGAGAAAGCAATAATGTTTTAGTATTGTTACTATATATTTATACTTAATATATATAGAATATAGTTAATTCTAGGCACCAAAGGTCTAGCAGAACATTATTTTGTCTCCAATATGAGAGAAGATATAAAGTTCAACTTAGTCTTTGCAGAAACAGACTTTGATTTTTTGAGATACAAACAGCCGTTGATTACATTTGTCCTATATTGGTCTAATCTGGCTGGGCTATTGTGAAATGAGTGTTTCCACTGCTCACAAATAATCCTTTGCCATAATCAGTAGCTTCAGAAACCACAGGGCACCACTGAGAACACAATCTACCTTGATTAGGATGTGTGAGATAAATTTCTTGTAATAGTAGCAGTCACTCTCTATAAGAATCCTGTAGATGTAGCTCCTATATTCCTGTGTACAATTCAAAAATTAAAGATTTTATTTAAAGAAACAGAACAAGGACACCATTTGTTTGGTATGTAGTTGTAGCATTTCCAGTACTTGTGTATTAGGTTTAGTTAGCACTGGGAGGTAGGGATAATTTGCATAGCAGCTACAACAGCAGTTCATAAATGAGCTGCAAGTGTGTGGCTCAACTGCTGTTAAGATACAAAACAAAACCAAAAATACAAATGCTGTAGGGACCCATAATATAAAAGCAGGAGCTTTTACCAAGCTTTTTCAAGTGTAAGTTATGCATGAACAACAGTGAATATAGCATCAACTATGTGCAAATGAGAGACAATTTAAAGTCAAATGAGATAAAGGCAACTTTGTGTGGATATACTGTTTAGGGTAATGGATATAAGTAGGAGTGGGCAGCTACAGGAAAACAATGACATCACAAACTTTTTACAATGCACAATATTTTCTTTGACAATGTCCAGGTATTACACATTTGAACAGTACTACTACATTTAAAAGCATTACAAAAACTACACAGTACAATATTTTATTCATTTGTTTATAATTCATGCTACATTACAGTTTAAATCTCATTTGCTGAAAAATGTTCAGTGGTTCAGTGTCATATAACTGATATCCACAACAGTGTCCACAAAGTATATTGTGATGTGGTGTAATATATAAAAATAACAATAAATCAAAAAGAAAAAAAACGTTGAAACTCTGGCTTCTTGAAATTGTATCATTAGGCATATGAATGGTGTTTCTCCTGAACAGCTTGTCTTCCTTTTGGGACTACTACTTTCTTAATGGCTTGTTCATGATGATTTCTCTAATTGTATTGCTGGCTGCCCTCTTCTTCTTTTAGCTTTAGCTGTTCCAAGCATAACTTTATTTTCAAGTGAACTGGTTCTTATCATAATGTGTCTAAAATAAGAGAGCTCCCTTGGGATTATTTGGGCTTCTGGTGAAAGGTGAGTTTTGATTTTGCTGAGGATCTATTTGCTTTCTTTGTTGTCCGATATTCTTTCAATGGTCTTCTCAAGCACTAAAGTTTAAAAACTTCAATATTCTTCCTGTCCTGTTAATTTATTTATTTTTATTACTGTCCAGCTTTTCCATCCATAAAGAACCACAGAGAAGGCCAAAGTCTGCACAGTTCTATTCTTTATACGAAGAGATTGTTACAAATATTTATATTTGAAGATAGTTTCAAGTTCTTTTCAAGTTTTCTCCATTAATGGTAAAGTTATAAGTAATATACAAAAAAATCAATATGGAACAAAATATGGAATTACTTAATATTAATAAAATAAAATCACATTATACTTCATAAAAAAAATATGTAATCTTAAAAAAAACCCACAATTAGTACATTGTTTCTCATCCACTGCCATTTATAACTACCCAAATTATTTGAGGCATGGACTCTACTAATGAAAACAATATATCAAGCTGGTTCTAACTTGACAGATCAGATTTGCTTTGGAGAACTGTCATGGACCAATATTTTTCATTCCCACCATAAATTTTCAATCTGATTGAGATCCAGACTGTTTGCTGGCCATGTCACTGAGTTGATGATAAGTCTTTCCTGAAGAACTGCTTAAACCCTCTTTGCTCTGTGGAAAGATATATTATCATTGCCTTATTATCACCAAACATATTTTCTATAAATGGAATGAGAAAAGTGTCCAAAACGTCAAAATGCAGCTCCGTACTGACTGTTGAGATAATGATTCCCAGCTCCCACTAGTCTCTAACCTGATAATGCAACCTCATATCATAAATGAGGGGAAATGTGTTTTGTTAAAGTAGACATCTTTATGTTTCAATAGAACAGCACCAGACAAAAGTTACAGAATCCCTGGCAATGCAGATGTGTTATTCATCACTAAATATCACTTTCATCCACATGAATATCAGTCATCCACACACACCATGATTGCTTCTCTCTTAGACCACAGAAACTTTGTTTTCTTCTGTTTAGGTGTTAGTGCTGACAATCCCAATTAATTCAGCCAGTTTATTACAGTTCTGTTGCAAACAGTGACTCAGGTTCCATTTGTTTTACATGTTTTGTTGTGCATTTTCTATTTTCAGGGCAAATTGCTTTGAGTTTTCTATCTTTAATGGTTTGATGTCTTCCTGTATGTTTTCTTTTTATAGCCTTCCCATTTTCTTTATATTTGCAACAATTTTAGACACAGCTGAATGGAAACAGCCAATATATTTTCCTACATTCTGTGCTGGATTTCCTTCTTTAAGTAGTTTTATAATCCTTTCCATTGTTGATATCCCTCTTGCTGTAGAAAAGTTTTCCTTCAATTAATCAAGTCCCAAAAGCTTGTTAAAGTCTGTAAACTAATTTGCATTAAACATATAATGTTTTTTTTGTCTTGTTTAAGAAATGTAACTTTCAACAGGATTCCATAGTTTTCTCCTCAACATTTATTTCATTTTTTTTTTTATAACAAAAATTGAATGTTCAACTATTAAAAAAATTTTTTTTTTGTGTCATATCTGTGATTTGTGTAGTTGCGAGAAAATATCCAGGCTTAAATCTTCTAATTGTGGTGATTCTAGATATTCTGCTAGTGGTCATAAGAATGCTGACTATTTTAATGTAATTTAGCTTTATTGCCAGGACTACAGTCATGTGCAATTCACAGTGATTTTTGGGATGGTTGAATAATTTACAATAAAATATATTTGGACAAATAATGCAGTAGATATGGTGGATATATTAGTTAATATTGATGATTAAGTCATCATAACTTTCGATACTGGTCCTTAGGTTTATGGTAAATACCATTATTTCCTAATACAAATTTACATTTGTTTAATTAATTTTAGCTTCCTGCCAAACTGTGCTATTTAATTCATAGCAGTAATTATCTCTCTAGTGCTAACTTTGCATAGTTTCCATCATTTTATCTTGAGGGCTATTAAAGTTTACAGAATAAGATTGTTAGGCTGTCTAGGTAGAAGCTGAACATCTATAACTAAACAGTCTACAAAGCTTTTTTTTTATTTAAATAACAATGAGCACTTTGATACAATACATGTTACTGCACTCTTGGCCTTTTCCATTGAGATTCTCTAACATCTTCCAAGGATTGTACTGTATTGCTGTATGTGTATTGTTTGTTTTTTCATTACACTTGTGCTCTGTGTTGCACCGTTCCTGGAGGAACATTGTTTTTTCCATATGTACTGTACTGTATATAGCTAAAAGGACAATAAAAGCTCTTGAACTTGAAGGAAATTGGACAAGACAAAAAGCGTAAGTCAAACTCAGGCTCGACATTTTCATACTTAAGTTTCCACATTCGATCAAGAGCAGAATCAGAACACCAGTTCTGGCAGGCCAAATCACTACACTAATGCTTTTCTGTAACAGAAATGTCATTGTCAGTGTCAAATTTATTTATAAATTTGTATAATATTAGACCAAGGTGCTGTACACAATAAAAATAACAAAATAGGTAGATGAAAGTGAGCCTATGTAAAATATAACCTATGTAAAAGCCAGAGTAAACTGTTTAGACTTAAACAGTGTCATGTGCTCAACCGGTAACTCATTCCACAGTAAACCAAATAAACCCAACTCCTAAATGACTCAATAAGGTATGAATAAGGTGCAGAGAAGAGTTATGAGTTATCACTTAAATACTGAGTCACTTAAATAAAATGTTCTTAAAACCTATAAAGCACTTATCTCATATGAGCATCTGTAAATGAAAGACAGATATACTAAGAGTACTGAGAAGTAAACCTAGAATGTGTAAGATTATGAAAGTGTAAAACTGAAAAAAGACGCGCATTAATAACGCTAAAACTGACTCAGAGCTGCTTGTTGACTAGATTGTACTGTAGTCTCATGTTGTTAACTGACTCACAAAGCAGGGATTGTTCTCTTCTTCAGTTACAATGACAATGTGTTGTCGCCCTCTACCGACGTGTTTCTCGTGTAGAGCTTTTGTACTTTTTATGAGGATATGAGCAGCACGCGACAGGTTTCTCTGAATCACCATAATTATGACTGGAGTTCAGATGAATATTGCCGCAGCTGTTTATTATTTTGATTGTATTTATACGGATTTATTTCTAATTAAACTGCGACTTAACAGGCAAAACACGGGAGTAGCGCATGTCACCTGGCTGTCAGGTTGCTAATGATAGCCGGTTTACTTCAGTTATTCGTTAATATAAACAAAGTAATTGCTACATTAAAATTTCAAGTTTTCTCATTTCAGAGCCCGTTGCCTGTTCCGGTTCTAAAGGAAGTGCGTCACTGTGGGGGCAGAACTGACGTGGCGCGAGTGGCGGAAGTGCTTGTTTGTGTTTTGGTTCTAAAGGGAAGTTGCGAGAGAAAAGAAAAGGAGGGGACGATCGGGGTTCGGTGGAGTTAAACATCATCTCACCCCAAAAGCCGGGATAAACACTCGCTCATCCCAGCGCCCTTACGTCAGAAATTACTTTACACGTCCAGGTAAAAGAAGTCGACGTGGCTCGCTGCGCGGATAATTTTGCCCGATTGCCGTAGCGCAGCTCAGTTAGCCTGTTAGCCAACCTACAGTAAATAAGAGGCCCGCTGCCCTAATTGTGCTTACAAAGAGTCTCCGCCCGTCCCTCACTCGAAATCTGTCTAGATTTCATAAAAAATTAGACCCTGTTACTCTTATCTGTCAGAGTGAAGCTAAGCTCGCTTTGTGTGAACTATGTCGGTCATTTGTACTATCGCCTTATAGCCGCGTTTCTGTCTAAAACAAGTCGCCACAACACGCTGCTTATGCCACAAATTATGTTTTGTAAAAGCAGAAATGTGTTCCAATCTTGACTCGTGTTGTCTGTGTGTATTTTTCGGTTTATGCATCGAGGAAACAAGTTATCAGGGTGTTTTCTTAAAACATGGCGGCCTCTTATTGCAGCGTTTTTGGAAAACAGAGGAACTGAGAAACTGGGGGAAATAATGGGAAGCCGGCTTGCTATTATTATCCAGCTGTATGGTGTAGTTTTTAGTGAAAAGGGATTACATTCTCTACATGTTAAAGTGTAAACAAAGACTGATATTCCAGCCCAACGTGTCAACTTCCTTGAATCGCCTCCAACAACAGTTTACAAGCAATGCTAACGGCACTTATCATCATTACGTTGTGTGGACACTATTTTTAACTACAGAAACGAATGTGACATTTATGCTGTGAAGTTATGCATACTGTGGTAATCATTTCTAGACTGTAATCCTTACCTGGTATTACACATGTTATGTTAACGACATCTAGCTCTCGCTAATCATTTTCTCAGACGGTAGGTTGTGATTTGGGAATGATGTTAACACAGTCAGACGTGGAGATTTGGGCTGTGTTAAACATTATAATGGTACATTTGTAAGAAAGAGTGAGGGTGTTTTGTCTTTCGAGTCCCTAAGTGTTAGCTGTTGGGTAAACATGTCTGCTAGTGCTGTTGCAACACCAGTGTCAGTGCACTTATCCTTGAACATTGCCACACAAACCTTCATTTCATGATTGCACTCTCTATACAGAACTGTTAGACTTATTCTCAACTACTTTACGTATTCATATGCAGTTATGAAATCAAAGTGTGATCACACATGCTCACATAAGTCTTCTTTTCTCTTTTTGTGTGAGATATTTTTGAAAAAGTATACAAAAAAATATATATATATACAGTATTTTTATTATGCATCATTACTACTACTGATTTTCACATGTTCTAATAGACAGATAATAGTCTAAAACACCAAGAAGTGCCACGTTCAGAAACTATGAAAATGATGAATATTTCATTTTGCACACTGCTGCACAAAATCCAATTAATAAGGAAATCCACCATGCATTCATAACAGCATACTGCGATGTAATATGTAATTTGTCACAATAACAGTAAATAGCATCATAGTGGCCACTCTTATTTCCTATACTGCATAATGATCCTTGCGTATGAAATGTTCTTAACCCATAACCTGTCAGTGAGTAAGTAGACTGCTTCACTGTCAAGTTGTTGAGCATTTTCCCTGAATAGTCTAAATGTTTGTTTTGACAACTTCTTGCCTGGGTCATGTTGGGCTTTAGTTATTACCATGAGACAAATGTTCTTTATTACTCTTGGAGCAAACGGATTCTATGTTATGATCTCATAACACATCCATACTGATATCTAAGCTACATCTAAATCAGTGGCCTATTGATTAGACCTGTTTTCTTTGTGGATTGCAAAACTGTTGCTGTGTATTAAAAACGTAGTGAGATTAGTCAGTAATGAAATCCCGTGGCAGATTTTGGTACACCTGAATAAGACCATAATCTCAACAGATTTTTCTTGCTTAGGGAATTTAATGCCTGTGCCAGTGAGAATACAGTAGAATTTCATCAAAACCAGCAGTCAGCAACTGAACAGTGACAGACTGCTTGGTGTGTAATTATGTAGCATAGCAGTGGTAGGGTGTTGGTTACTCCTTACTACTCTGACAGAATGTTACAGAAATTATGGGAGCTCATTCCCATAGAAGTGGCTTGACCAGCACACTACAATGACTGCTAAATTGAAATATTATTTGCACCATAAGCCATTAGAATTCATATATCATCAACCATGTTTGTGGAAAGCTGGAGAACTAAAGAATATATATATATACATATTTTTAAAAAATCATTTGAATTGGATCTACAGGACAATGCATGCAACAAGGGAGGCAGAAAACAGAAGGCCAATGGTCAATGTGAAAGTGCTCATTTCTTCATTTTTACTTTGTAGCTGTTACTGGAACAGTGCAGTGTAAGAGTGCCAGAAGGAGAAGGGGACATTGACAGCTGTCATGGCCAATCGGGGAGGAGCGACCCGGCCCAATGGGCCTAACGCGGGCAATAAGATCTGCCAGTTCAAACTGGTCTTGCTGGGAGAGTCGGCTGTTGGCAAATCCAGTCTTGTGCTTCGTTTTGTCAAAGGCCAGTTCCATGAGTTTCAAGAGAGCACAATAGGAGGTAGGGGGCTTTATGTGTTTGTTTTTGTATATTTATGTGTATGTGTGTTTATTCTAAAGGATTGTACTGGATGAAATATTTGGGAGTACATGCAAGACCAATGTACCCTTAGACTAAATCTTTTAAATCTATGTCTTTAAACAGAACTCACCACTTAATGTGATCATGTATATGAAATGTAATGTTGTCTTGATAAAAAAATCTTTTGTACTATTAATTTTGCACACTGTGGTCATGTTTGCATGCTGAATGCAGAGCCTATATGTTATTTAAGCTAGTTATGAAATATATTACTCAAGTCACAGTAAAGAAATAGTAATAAATATAATATTTTGCATATTATCCCTATTTTTTCATCTTGGCTATTTCTGGGATAGAGAACCTCTTGAATAGAAAGAAATGTACTTGCAGTTTTCAGCTTTTTGTTGAAAATAGTCTGCATTATATAACGGTGTCATTTTCAAAATTTCATAACAGCTTGAAAACATGATGAAGAGAGTGTAATAATGCAGTGTCACAGTCAGGCTGCTTAGCTGGGTGATGTTATGGCTAATGTTACTAAATACTTTTTAAGGGAGATTATTTAACTCATTACCTCTTGTAAAATGTAATCTAATCACTCATTATTTGCCTATTATGCTGTAATACTCAAATTCATACCCACTGAAGTGTTGAGAGGGAAAAACATCTTTACTGTACTCTATTTAAAAAATAAGTCAACAGTCACAATAAATTTTATTTAAGACATTTTCTTTATCCTACATTTTGAACAAGACACATTCAGTTATGCTTCATTAAAATAAGTAGCTGCAATAGAATAGGAAATCTTTATGAATAAAAGGTACAACTTCTTGAACTCAGTCAAGTCTGATCTCTTTAGATTAATTTGGGGCCTCCTTCTTTATCATGGGATTGTTTTATCCATTTATGAGTTTACCAGAAGCCAAGAAAATTCAGTTAATATCCTGTCGTATTATCTGAAGCAAGTAATTCAAGGAAGACGTTCCAGTAATGTAAACAGTTGTGCAAAGAATACTGTGCTGTTTAGCAGCTGCAAAAAGAGGTTCTACAAGTTTGTAAATACCAACTTATTTTGCTTGAGCATGTGTGTTGAACAAGGCCTTATCATGCCTAAAGCATTGATCAGTTTAGGATTATACAGAAATCCAAATTATGCAGGGTGATAATTTTTAATTACTGTAAATGTATTTCATGTGTCTTTTTTTTTGCATGGATTGTGTGAACAAAAACAAATTGGGGAGAGTGCTTTACTTTTGCCATATATTTTTATAATGTGGGTGATCAGTAAAGTTGAAATGAGCATTAAATAAATCTTTACTTGAGCCTTGATTTAGGTTTGCTGGAATGGAATGTGTGTACTGACCTTTCATCAACTCTGGTGTTAACTGATTCCAGCGGCCTTCCTGACACAGACAGTGTGCTTGGATGACACAACTGTGAAGTTTGAGATTTGGGACACAGCCGGACAGGAGCGCTACCACAGTCTGGCTCCCATGTATTACAGAGGTGCCCAAGCTGCCATTGTGGTCTATGACATCACCAATGAAGTGAGTTATTGGTGTGTTGATTCACCACAGCAATGTTATGTTT
>BRDA01008454.1:28562-42674 GCA_036984385.1 Crenuchus spilurus | reverse complement strand
ACTGTCTGTTAGAAGGAAACGAAGCTCCCATCAAGCTGGTATCGGATCCTGTAGTATCGGAGCACTTTTATGAATACGAGTACAAGTACACGCACATGGTGACGGACAGATACCTGATGCTGGTATCGGTATCGGTGCATCCCTAGTGTCTATATCCTGGTGTAATGTTCAACACCTGTCCGGTTAATTCACTGACAAGTTGAATCATGTATGTTTTGAACAATGAATCTGCTGGCTACGACCCTCAATGATTAGGGGATGTACTGACTGGTGCAGTTCGAATTAGTAGAGAGGTCAGGATAGTGTTGTTTATCCCATACTGATATTGAAACCAACATTTTTTCTTTAAAAGCTGCTAAACGTGTGCACTGAGCATCAAATCTACTCAAACAATATACTACTCCACAAAAAAGAAATACACTGTTAATAGTATGACTTGCACAATGTCATATCAGCAAGCCCAAGACCAACATCAAACAAACATTTAAAAAAAAAAATTTTTAGGGCCCTGTTTGCAGATTGAGAGTACCTTCATATGATTGTCCTGTAACTTTTACACCATTTAAAATTATTTCTACAAATGAAAATTAAACTGAACCTTCTGTCTGTCAGTATGCTGTCAGTCACATTGCGGAGGAAGCCTCAGAACATGCATTCTTTATGATTTCTGTTTAGTAGCCAGAGTAAACTATGCCATACAAACTCAGAAAACTGCATCTTTCTGCTTCAAAATTACTTTTGCTTTGGAATGATGTTTTTGATTGCTGTAAAGTGGCAGTTGTGGTGCAGTATTCAAAATCATGTTTTCCTGTTTACAGGATTGTGGTGCCAATTTAACTCTATCAATACTACAATATTTTTTTTTGCCTTTTTTGTTTTTGGTATTAACTTGGCACTACGCTTATATCTCTCTTCAATTTTTCTAATCCAAAAGCCAATTAGTACCTTTTCAGTTTTTGAGCTTTTTCCTTAGTCATCACTAAAATGTGAATTATATCTAGTCAAGAGTATTTCTGATTCAGCTGTAATGTTCTAGAAAATTAGAATTCTAGAATGTTCTAGAATATATTAAAATTTTAGACTTTGCCAAAGAACCAGTTTGTGAATTGAATACGAAAACTCGCCACTAGTCTCTTTACCATGGGTATGCATAGCTTTCAGTTTCACTATTATTATATGATTACCACATTATTTCTCATGTTCACTAGTTTTAATGTTGTAAATGTGCACATTTAGTGCATAATAACTTGAATATTGAATTTTGAATTGAATTCAATATTCAAGTTATTATGAATTATAACGTACTTATATTATGACGTACTTTATTGGTATGTCATATGAACAACATGCTCATTTGTAGACTGCAAGCATTTCTTTATTATACTGATGAAAGATAACTTTGCAGAAGGCTTTGTAATATATAAAATTATGACCACTTCATTAAGTATATTCTATACCAACTTACCTAGGCTCTGAATGGTCACATCATTAATTTGCATTTTTCTCAAAAGGGATTTATCATATTTCCATAGTTAAAGCACTACAGTTATTTCCAGAGTTCTTCTGGAATTTGGACAGTTGTGACCAATTAACATATAACAATTACATATGTGCGCTGAACTTAGTGGTTTAATACTATCTTAAAAATTAATTATTTGGCTAAGAAGTACAGTACAGAGAAGCAGTAAAAATAAAAAGACTTTTCTTATTTCTTATTTTCTTATTTCTTTGTGTTAAGGTATCTATTTAATTATTTGTAAAGACACCCAACAATTTTATTGTCTAGATAGCCATCAGAGTAAATATTTTGTCTATGAGGAGGAACATAACATCACCATCATCATCATCAGACTGCTGACTAACTCCAAATCTTTTACCCCTTTTTTCCTACTTAGGAGTCATTTGCAAGAGCAAAGAATTGGGTGAAGGAGCTCCAGAGACAGGCCAGCCCAAACATTGTTATTGCTCTTTCTGGGAATAAGGCTGACCTTGCTAACAAAAGAGCTGTTGACTTCCAGGTGGGTTTCAGAGCATTACAAAAATTAGTTTTTTTTTTTGTATATTCTTATATTCTGATTTTAATGTTTACTTCAACGGCTCTGACTCAACCTGTTTAATAACAGCTTAAAATGCATTGCAGTGTCTATGTACCTGGGATATTTTTGTAAGGTTTTTAAGGGCCATTTATTTTCACCATGTTTACACTTATGTTGCTATTATAGAAATGTATGACTTTAAGCTGAGGATGATTTTCATCACTTATCATTGTTTACTTATTTCCTTGAATGACAGCAGGCATAAATTGAGATGATTTATAGCCAGCTATTAATGACTCATTAAACAGTGTGGGGTTATTTTGTTGACTTCACTGAGTATTGATTCCCAACTCAAATAAGCACTGTAAACATATTAATACTGTTGAAAAAACGGCTCCAGTTGTTTTTTAATCTTTTATTAAACTGAAACTGAACTTGTTAAAATAAGCAAGACGACTGCATATGTATATTTACTTTAGATTGAATACATAAGATTAAAGGTAAAATGAACTACCAAGACAGCATATAAGCAGTACAGTTATGGTGATGTATTGTACCACCAACCTCCACTGGAAAGATGTCTTTCAGTGTGGCACAGAGACAACATGGACAGATTGTGATTCATTTGTCTGGGATGCTGTTTTTCAGGATGCCCAGTCTTATGCCGACGACAACAGTTTGCTATTCATGGAGACATCAGCTAAGACCTCCATGAATGTTAACGAGATTTTCATGGCCATTGGTAGGTCTTCATGTCTAACACAATGTTACAGCTATCACTGCAACTTGTAAACTTATCATGTGAACAGTGTTTTATATATTGTCTTTCATATAGAACAGAAATGTGTAAAGTCTCGTTTGTAGTTGTTTTACAGAGTGATTATTATTTTCAGTCTTTTTTTTAGCAGTTTAGTTCACTGAAATTGTTTCACCTTTCCCCCAATTGCATTCCAGCTAAAAGATTGCCTAAGAGTGAGCCCCAAGCTTCTGGAACCAACAGTGGGCGGAGTAGGGGTGTGGACCTAACTGAGACAGCCCCGCCTGCCAAGGCCCCTTGCTGCAGCAACTAATGCAAACATCCCACACACCAAACTCTGTTACCACAACAACTAACGCAAGGCCCTGCCCTCCCCCCCAAACTGGGTTTGACTGTAACTAATGAAATGCCCTGTTCTGTTCTCTTCCATAACTTGGTGGCCAGCAGTAACAAAAGCTATGCCCTGCCCTTCAGCATTTTTTGTGTGCAGACCCTTCACTCTGGTTTTCTGAAGGTTATGGCTTGTGCCCAGACATTACTCTGCCTTCACAAAAGCTCATCAGAAAATTCTTCCTTATGCCATTTGCTAGCCCTAGGCAAAGGGGCGGGGCTTTTGCAGAAATCCACCCATCCTGTCATAGCTAAAGACTCTAGCCTTTATTTCTCAAACAAAATCTTCCTTTTCTTTATTTTTGTTTCTTTGTTTTCACCTTTTTTATTGTTTTCTTTTATAGAAATGTACTTTGCAGAATAATGGATGCATGTTTCACTACAAGGCCTAAAAGAAAATCAAAGTTTTAACCTTATCCAATGGCACAAGCAGTGAGAGAGGATGAGACAGATTACCCATGAACCCTCTTTCCCTCTCTTGTTTCCATACCTTCCCTAGCACCACATTCTTTCTGTGACCCTTCTGTGCTTTTAGATGCCCAATGGCACTGTGCAATAGCTGACTGCTCACTTCCTTTGACTGTACTGCCTGTAAAAACTCTTACAACCAACAATCTAATCACACAGTTCTACACATAGACAAGTGCACATACACCTACATGTATTGATGATTAATTGCCCATAATGCTCTCTGGCCAGTCATGGTAAGCCTTTACTGTTATGTCAGCACAGTTCTTTTGACACTGTGTGTGTGTGTGTCTGTCTGTCTGTCTGTCTGGCAGTCAGCGTGCATGTTTGAGAATGCAAAGGGGTCTACAGTGTGACACTGTTTAGGTAGTGAAAAAGCATTTGCACCCCTTTCATTTAGAACACCCTTACACATACAAGATGAGTAGTTCTTTATTCCATCGCCCCTTACATAAACACAAGCCTGATGCTAAACTCGTTCTCATTCTCACCCTTTCTGTCTCACTGTCTCTCTCTCTCTCTGGTTTTAACACACCCAGGTGTTTCTTACTCCATGCCTTGCACTAATTTTGTTCATGAATTTATCTGCTCTAAATACAGCCAGAGTGATATAAATATATATATATAAATAATTTACTGTAAATAGGGTGTTGCAATGTAGTCTACTTTTCCATTTACTGTTGCAGAACTAATGCTTGATAGGGAGTTGTCTAGATAATCATTTAAAAAATTGTACAGTAACCAGAAACTGCTTTGATAGGGGTTTGGACTTATGTTTCTTTTTTCACAAAATGGTTAAATTATAATCAATGGTGGTCTTATAAATGTATGTAGTGTTATTAACAAAAACAAAATAAGAGAAACAAACATCCAGTTCTTTTAGTGGTCTTTTGTTTTTTTGTGCCATGTACAGAAGTGTGCACCAACAAGTCATTTGCAGAGGTCACCTGGGTATACAATCATCATCTGGTTGGATGGAGCTTAACATTAGGTTTTATAAAGTAATCATTTTAGTTATGCTGTTCTCTTTAGGTATCATTTGGTGAATGCATTTTAAAATTCGTTCTTAATAGTGTATTTGGGTGTGTAAAGTGGTACGTCTCTTATCAGGAAATTGGGTCTATACAGAAATAACTGGACTGAAACTTTGCAAGAGCCACATATCATTTCCATGTGTTTTACTCCGGTTGAGATTCATCTACAAGCATCATTTTTAAATTGCACCATTACACCAGGAATTTCATGAAGATAATGAAACATGTACACTGTCTTCCAAAAGTTATAAAAGGGAGTTTGGACCCTTGCAATAGTAACAGCTTCTGTCTTTTGGGGAATTGTTTACTCTGTACACAGTTGGAACATTGCTGTGAAGATTTGATGTCAGTCAGCATTAGGATCATGTGCTGATATTAGATCACAAATGACACTCCAGCTCATCTCAGAGGTGATGGTGCTTCATCTTTCCAGAGAACATGTCCCATCTCAGGGTTGTATAGCCCTCTGGTCAAGGCTCTGCAGTGTATTCATGATATTATAGGCTCATGGCTTGTGCATCTCATTCTGTTAAGCAGTGTACTTGCACAGTTTGAATACCTGTCAGCAAAGGTTGCACACTGAAAGTTATCCCCTGATTGGAAAGTGCATCATATCCAGTATTTTAACACCCTCCTTAGTGTCACTGAATATCAGTAGCACAAACACTGCTTGATGTAAAGTCATCAGCTTGCTAGTCTACATATGAACGTCGCTTGAAAGCTTTGGACAAAAACCCTGCAAGAACCACAGAATATGTGCATTTACTTTAACCAGGTCGAGACGGGACCAGTACAAACTGCTCCATGATGATAGCTCAAAGTTTTGATGGTCATATGAAGATAAGGAAGACTGGGCGTGTTCCTTTGCTGGACTGTTTTTCCTTTGACACGTTTCTGTTGAGCTTGACCACACGCGCGTTAAACTCGCATTTATTCGTTTGTCGACTTAGTTTGACCTTGAAATTCCAGCCTTTGCGAGTGCATTTTTCTTCTCTCGAATCGTAGCGGAATCATATCCTTTTTGTTTCCCCTAGTGGACGCGCAGTGCACTTACAATGTCAAATGAAAAACAGGGATGAACGCCATGTCTGATCCTGCCGTGGAGGAGTGAAGAAAGCGTCGCGTCGTCGAAGATTTCGGAGCGCAGAAGAGCCCGTCGCCCCCGCCCCCTCTCCCTCCCTCCCCAGCGCGGGGCCTGGAGTGCGAGATGGCGGAGAGCGCGGCCATCGCCCAGGGCTCCCCGGCTGTGGGTGCTGCGGGCTCGGCTCCGGCGGCTCCGGGGGTCGCGGGAGCTGAGGGTTCCGGAGCGGCGGTCGGTTCCGCCCGGATCGCCGTGAAGAAGGCGCAGCTCCGCGCTTCCCCGCGCCTGAAGAAACTGGAGAAGCTCGGAGTGTACTCGTCGTGTAAGGTAACGGCGATATGCTGAAGCGCCGAGCGAAAACGTAGCGCTGTGTGCGTGTGTGTGCACTTTATTCTGCACAGTCTGCTGAACTCGCTCTTATATGTGCAAGCGCAGCACAAAGTCTGTCCGTCATTTTTTTGCAGTCTGAGGTATTTTGTCTCATAGCCGCCGTTTTCTCTTCACGCTCAAGCTCAAGTACAGTGTTGTGCATCAGCATTTCCGTGAGCAGAATAGAAAACCGCTGAAGTGGCCAAGAGGACATAAACATTGGGCTGGAATTGGCGGGTTGTCGGTTATTGTGGGGTTTTTTTGCGTTGTAAACCTTACGTGCACGTTTTTAACTTCGTGGCTGCGGTTCGTGGCCACACGACGGCGAGCTTTTGACTTGTGTTTGTTGTGAAATGCGATACAGAGTGAAATTGTTTCGTCGGGAGGCTCGAGCGCCGTCTTTGTTTTGACAGGATGACAGCTGCCGGGGGGCGGGGCTTCTTCCGCGCGTAGCTCGATGTCCGCTGCGCGCGCTGCGTCGTGTTTTCGAAACTCGGCTCAGTTTTCACTGTTGAGTTTCATAATAATGACGTTTTAAGGGCATATTCGTTTTCTTTTCGATACGATTTTTGATTCAGGATGCCTTTAAGTCAATGTCATTTGAGTCCAACGTTGTATAGACGTGCGAAAAACGTGTTTTAATAACTTACCAGTTTTATATCAGGGAGTCACGTCATAGTAATAAAGGCGTACAAGTTAGTATCTTCTTAAATACAAATAACATAATGAGTTTATATTATTCAGAAAGACTTAATGCTTCAAAATATGCCAGTTACAGAAATGTTATTGACCTTTTACGTTTAATACATTTATCCAAATTGAGTTAGATGTACTTAATGTTTTCGTGTAGTCTTTAACTAAAGTCTAGATCTGTACAAAATTTGATTTTTCAAAATGTGGATAGATAAAAAAGGATAATAAAATCATGCTGTTGGAACGTTTAACAGAATACATTTTATATATAAAATGATATGCTAGTTTTTTCCTGTCACAGGCAGAGGGAGCTTGTAAGTGTAATGGCTGGAAGAGCCAGAATCCGCCTCCAACACCTCCCCCTCCAACCCCACCCAGGGCAGAGCAGCCAATCGCTGTAAATCTACTTGAGCTTTGTAGAAGTTGCAGCCACCCCTTAGGTAAGATGTTTTTGAGGCTGAAAAACTGCTGTAAATGAATATTTCTTAGGGCATGGATAGATGAGACAGGCTGGCTGAGGGGGTATTTTTGAAATGTTATCTCTTATTGGCCAGGAGATCATGTAACACATCTGGAGAATGTATCAGAAGAGGAGATGAACCGCTTACTGGGTATTGTACTAGATGTGGAATACCTCTACACCTGTGTTCACAAAGAAGAAGATGCTGACACTAAGCAAGTCTACTTCTCTTTGTTTAAGGTGAGTCAATTTGCATCAACATCTTCACCAGATCTGTCATTTACATGAAATGTAATTTTTAAGATGTTGATTGTAATATAACATTCTATGCATAAGCCATAGATGCTTTTACTTTTCTGATTTTCAGACTACAGGAGATTAGTTATACTATATGCCTAAAAGTATTTTGACACTTTCATCTAATTAGTGAATGTAGCGTTTTAAAAATCCCAGACCTACTACATAAGGCTTATTATTCTGTAACTACTCTACCCCAGAGCAAATGGTTGTTATGATTATAGATGTGAAATTGTACTCCAAACCTACCATTTAAGATGTCAATTTACATCACTAGTTTATGTAATCTCCATAAAAAGCATTATTAATAAAATAAAACACTGTGGAGCCCACCACACCCACTACCAGCTACAAGCTCCCTCAACAGTGGGCTGTTTTCTTTGGAGTGATGCAACTCCATTGACAAAGATGCCTTTTGGAAGTGATTCAGAACTAATCATCGGACATCTGATCATCAGTTGACTTTACTAATACTGTTGTGGCTGAATTGAATCAAATCCTCACAGCAATGTTCCAACATCTAGTGTGAAACATCCCTGAAGAGTAAAGGATGTTATTGTATGTGGCAAGGGGGGGGGGGGGACAAACTGTCTCTCAGTACCTTTTATTTAAGAATTAAATGTTGGATGAGAAGTGTTTGCAAACACTTGTGTAGGATTTCTCAGATAGGGATTAATTCTAGTCCTGGCTTAAGTCTTAGTTTGTATAAGAAACCTAAAACATTTTGAATTAAGATTTTGTCTTGGCTTAGTTTGTCTGTGAGTAAACTGAGCCATAGTGCAGCTTAAGTTTTAATTCACGTTCACTGACAAATACCTGCAAATGAAAAGCTAAATTTTTTTTTGTAAAGTCATTGTTAAAGTGAAAACCTGAACCTTGATTGCTCGAAAAAAGGTTCAAGTGCTGGTGAGTGATCACAACAAAGGATTAAATAGTATGTGGGTTCTACAATTTTGTGATTTTTGCAAAGAATATTAACAAAATGTATGCAGATGTTTGTGTGATTGAAAATTAGAATTATGTAATGTTTTATGCATGTAATAAAGTTATTGCAAACTGACAAAACATTTTGGAAGTAATTTGACACATAATGTACATTTAATATATAATATATGTAGGTACATGTTGAATATAGAGTTTGGTGTTAGACTGTCCAAGAAGAACCCTGACATGCCTTTTGACATGCTTCTTAGTTGCTGAGGAAGTGTATCCTGCAGATGGGGAGACCTGTGGTGGAGGCTTTGGAGAGCCCACCATTTGAGAAACCAAGCATTGAGCAGGTAGGTTGTCTTTGGGCACCACAGAAAAACTCCAGGCAGAGTAATGAACTGGTTGGTGCTGACATCCACATTTAGGTCAAGTTTATATTTAAGTCTATGTTCACATAACCAGGCTGAATTGACTCACAGCTGATTTTTGCCTTAATGTGAAAAAGATCAGATTTTTTTCAGGGCTGTTTCGTCAAGTCAAACCATATCAAATGAAATGAAATGAAATGCAGTGCACATATGAGTTAACTGTGTCTATTCCTCCAGTTTTAGTACAAATGATTCTTCTCACAAAAAGGGTTGCCAGGTCCCAAAAAATTGCAAGCAGAGTGTGTGACAGAAAGCCTTCTGAAGCACTTCATATTCACATTATTGTTGTTACAGCAATAGAATTGGTGCTTTGTCTTGGTTATAGCTAAAATAGAGCACGATGGATGCTATATAATAATAATAATAATAATAATAATAATTATTATTATTATTATTATTATCCATCCATTATCACACTCGCTTAATCCTTATCAGGTCACGGTTAGTGCCCTACCCCCTCACTGGGTGCAGGGCAGAGCATTACACTATTCAACTAAGCCCAGGACAGGGCGCCAATCCATCGCTGGGTGACACACACACACACACACACACACACACGTACCTATGGACAATTTTAGAGTACCCAATTTACCTGACCTCCATGTTTTTGGACTGTGGGAGGAAACCGGAGACCCCAGAGGAAACACAGGGAGAACATGGAAACTCCACCCAGATGGGGCTCGAACCCAAGATCCCAGCGCTGAGAGGCGAACGTGCTAACCACCGTGCTGCTTATTATTATTGTTATTATTATTATTAATAATAATAATGTAAGACAATGAAAAAAACAAAAATACCTACATAATTGAAAGGGTTTTTTGTGCATTTATAAAATGGTATCTCATTCTCCTTCCTCTCAGCTGATAACTGCCTGTCAACTCATAGTATTAACACCTCAGTTATACACTCATTAGACCATTGATTCAACTTCTTCTGTGTTACTATAAAAGCTTTTTTGGTGGCTGCTATACATTTTGAAAGTAGGCCAAAAACCTGCATCTGTGACCTCTGAAAGTTTACTCGTCAGTCAGTTTTCAAAATAGCCAAATTTGGCATATAAAGCACCAACCTGGCAGCTCTGCACAGAGTGACAGAGATGATGTGTATCAATGTGCACATGTGTGATATTTCAGGGACATATTAATTTGCATTACAGACAGTTACAGGTCACTTACATTTAGGAATGTGTCAAGATTCCAAATTTGATCTGAACAAAAAAAATTGAATTGATGAATGCAGCTTGAAGTGTGCACAGAGCCTAAGATTGCTAGATTAGCATTTTCTGCAAGTAACCTTCATTTAGTAGTCATTGACATCTATGGCTGTATTTTTTTGTAATGCTTTTCAAATAAGAATGGAAAACGTGTCCAAGGTTTCAGTTAAAAATTCACTGCAGGTAGAAATGTTGTCTTCAGACCTCAAGAAAGCCTGTTTGCTCACTGTCTGTTATGTGTGTTCTAGGGGGTGAATAACTTTGTCCAGTACAAGTTCAGTCACCTCCCTTCTAAAGAGAGGCAGACCATCGTGGAGCTGGCAAAGATGTTTCTTAACCAGATCAACTACTGGCAGCTGGAGACACCATCACAGAGAAGGCAGCGGGTGCCTACTGATGATGTGGCTGGGTACAAAATCAACTATACAAGGTATAAATAAAACAAGTAATTTGTCCCACAAAATGTAATTTGCATCATGTTGTTGAGTAGACACTAGTGTTTTTCATGAGTAGTAGTTTTTTTTTATTGATGATAGTAACTGTGTTGGACATCTCAGTGATTCATTGCCAGTTATCACAACACACTTTGTACAGTTCTGAAACATTTTTAAAGTTTTGTATCATAGCTCCTACCCATATGAGGAATTTGTGTTATAGGTGGCTGTGCTACTGTAATGTGCCGCAGTTCTGTGATAGCCTCCCACGCTTTGAGGCCACGCAGATATTTGGCCGCACTCTCTTGCGTTCTGTCTTCACTGTCATGAGGAAACAGCTGCTGGAACAGGCGAGACAGGAGAAAGACAAACTGCCTCCGGAGAAACGAACACTCATCCTCACTCATTTTCCCAAGTGAGAATTCAGTACAAAAACAAACACAGTTGCAAAAAAAAATTCTTTTAAACACTTATTTACACTCATTTTAACTTTCTCTTTCCACCCTTACTGGAAATAAGACTGTGACTTTCAGCCAGATGCTGATATTCAAATGACCATCTCTATCATCTCTTCTAAAGCAGAAGTTTTGGCAGGTCAATGCCAAGGAGGAATACAATCAGCAGTGACCGTAGAGAAGCAATTGCTGCTGCCATTTATTCTGGGAAGGGTTATGAGGCCATTTCCAAAATATATGTAGTCTGTTAAAATTCAGTGAGAAAAATTGTTCACAAATGGGAAACATTCACGATAGTTACCAACATTCCCAGGAGTAGATGTAACAGTACAATTAGAAAAAAATATGGCTTGTTTGGAACAGAAAAACTCATATTAAACAGGGCATAGCAGCATGGATAGAGTTTGCTTAGTTGCATCTGAATAAACCACAGAACTTACTGTCCAAATACATATCAGCACAAACACCTCATACCAGCTGTCAAGCATGTTGGTGGATGGGTGATGATTTTAGGCTTGTTTTGCAGTCACAGGACCTGGGTACCTTACAGTTATTGGGTCGACCATGAATCCTGTGTTTACCAAATATTCGAGAGTCAAATGTGAGGTCATCTATCCTACAGCCAAAGCAGGTCTGACCTTGGGTCTTGCAACAGGACAATGATCCCAAGCACAACAGCAGAATGGCTGAAAAAGAAAATAATCAAGGGATTGCAATGGCCCAGTCAAAGTTCAGACCTCAACCCATTTTAAATTCTGTGCTGGGACCTTAAGAGAGCCATGAATAAATGAAAGCTTAACAGATCTCAATTAACTTTTTAAAGAAAAGTGGACCAAAATTCCTCCAGAAGAATGAGACTTACAAAATAAAACAGAAAATGATTACATCTAATAACCAATATTGATTAATAGGGTGTACTTAATTTTTCCCAAACTGCTTCTACATTCTGGCCTAGTTTTTGTTAAATAAATAATAACAGTGGAATTTGTTTTGGGATGTTCAGCCATTACTGCATTTACCTAATTTTAAGATCAGACATGTTTTTTTTATATGTCCTAATAAAACCATGGAATTCATAAACATACTTATTTTTTGACTGTAGGTATGATTTTACACAACAATATATTATTTTATGTTAATGTACACATTATTCTAAATGTGTAATATGTGTGTGAGTTTAGGTTCCTGTCTATGTTGGAGGAGGAGGTGTATAGTCCTAATTCTCCTATCTGGAGTGAAGACTTCATGGTTGGCTCATCAGGTGGACAGATACCCAGAGGTAATTTAAATGTTAAGTTTTGATCGTCTTTCACATTTTCTTTCTATCTCTAACCCTTTGAAGATGCAGGGGCTACAGCAGCATGACTATATTCATTGTGCACTCTCAGCAATTTCACGTCACTGTTTTTAGCTCATATTGGCAGTATGTAGGGCAGAGGAGCTTCCTGGTCCTGGAGCTCTAAAAAACAGCAGATTAGCTCCAAACTTAATCTAACACACCCGATTCAAGTAATGAAGGCTTCCAGAGTAATCTGGATATCAGACTGTATCACATCTGAACTCTCCATAGTGATAGATCTCCAGGGCCAGATTTGTTCACATCTGATATATGACCTTCGCTTGAAAAGAAATGTATATGCAAAGACAGAGTCTAGGTAATATAGCCTTTTCTGATTGTTGGTGTTTCATCTGTCTCTGTTTGACTGATTCAGTGATCAGTGCACCTCAAGTGACTCGGCCACTCTATTACACCAATAGTTCCTCCCCTGTGGAGCTGGCAGGGGGAGGCAGTTTGAGCCCAGCGTGTAAAACAGCATCTGCTCTGGAGCCCAGCCCAAGTAAGTACAGCCAAACTATTACTGCAAACATTAGCAAATGATTATTATAATTTATATGGATAAAAAGTGTCATATTGTCAGCTGTGGCTTACAGTGGTGCTTGAATGTTTGTGAACTCTTTACAATTTTCTATATTTCTGCATAAATATGACCTAAAACATGGTCAATTACAGGGGAATCACACTTCTCAGCCTTCCTGGTAAGGTCTACTCTAGGGTACTGGAAAGGAGAATTCGGCCAATAGTCGAACCTCGGATCCAAGAGGAACAATGTGGTTTTCGTCCTGGCCGTGGAACACTGGACCAGCTTTATACCCTTCATAGAGTGCTCGAGGGTTTGTGGGAGTATGCCCAACCGGTACACATGTGTTTTGTGGATCTGGAGAAGGCATTCGATCGTGTCCCTCGTGGTATTCTGTGGGGGGTGCTTCGGGAGTATGGAGTCCGGGGCCCTTTGTTAAGGGCTGTCCGGTCCCTGTATGATCGGAGCAGGAGTTTGGTCCGCATTGTTACTTCCCTAAGAGTGGTCGTCCAACAAAGATCACTCCAAAAGCAAGGCGTGTAATAGTCAGTGAGGTCACAAAGCACTCCAGGGTAACTTCTAAGCAACTGAAGGTCTCTCTCACATTGACTAATGTTAATGTTCATGTGTCCTCCATCAGGAGAACACTGAACTACAATGGTGTGCATGGCAGGGTTGTAAGGAGAAAGTCACTGCTCTCCAAAAAGAACATTACTGCTCATCTGCAGTTTACTAAAGATCATGTAGACAAGCCAGAAGACTATTGAAGAATATTTTGTGGACGGATGAGACCAAAACAGAACAGAGAACTCTAAAGAAAATGTCAGGACATCTGTCCATGAACTGAATCTCAAGAGAAGGTGGGTCATGCAGCAAAACAATGACCCTAAACACACAAGTCGTTCTACCAAAGAATGTTAAAGAACAGTTACCGTAAATGTTTAGTTACAATTATAGCTGCAAATGGGAGTCACACCAGCTACTTAAAGCAAAGGTTCACATATTTTTGCCACCCAAAAATATGTCATATTGGATCATTTTCCTCAATAAATAAAGACCAAGTATAATATTATTGTCTCATTTGTTTAACTGGGTTCTCTTTATCTACTTTTAGGACTTCTGATGATGTTTTAGTTCATATTTATGCAGAAATATAGAAAATTCTAAAAGGTTCACAAACTTTCAAGCACCACTGTTGGTTGGTTTTA
>BRDA01008454.1:13550-28462 GCA_036984385.1 Crenuchus spilurus | reverse complement strand
GGACTTCTGATGATGTTTTAGTTCATATTTATGCAGAAATATAGAAAATTCTAAAAGGTTCACAAACTTTCAAGCACCACTGTTGGTTGGTTTTAACCATGTTATTATATCATGTTATAGTCAGAGATATATCCAGTTGAGAGATAACACAGTGTTACATTTATGCATTTGGAAAACACTCTTATACAGAGTGACTTACAATGCTAAAAAATGTTACAGAGGTAGGCAAATATACCATTAGAAATCTGCCATGTCCGAGCAGGCCAGAACCTATTCACAACATTGTATCAATGCTTCAAGATTGTAAACATTGTTAGAACATTTTCATAACGTTATTGTGCCTGCTGGTCAGCGGTGTTTATCATTACCCTATACCAACTGCTACACAATGTCTTTGTATGTATTTGAAGGTGGAGAAAAACGGAAGTCCTCTGAGCCGTTGTCTTATGAAGACAGTAAGAAAGCACGGGTCATTGGTGACATTCCTATGGAATTGATTAATGAAGTCATGTCTACCATCACAGATCCTACCGCCATGCTTGGGCCAGAGGTAAAGCATCTGTGTCATTCTTTAAGATTTCTGTAAGAAATTCCCTGGATCAGTGCCTAACAGGTTCGGGTCATACAGATGGTGCGGTCATATAAATATAACTGCATATATTACACTACATCATTTAAACTGACTTTCATCTTTTCTTCCACATAGGTCTGAAATGAGGGTACTTTAGACATTGGACTACCAGAAAAAGTACCATATGGCATGGTGTTTTAGCTTTTTATCTAGAATTTAAAGCATCTACAAACTGATGTCAAATACACAATGGATAAACAATTGATAAAAATAAAACAGGGTACTGACATCAAAGCACAAATGAGATGTCACTGATTTTGGGCAATCAAAACAGTTATAAGTATTGCATGTTAATTGTAAATATCTCTCTCTCTCTCTCTCTCTGTGTCTCTCTCTCTCTCTCTTTCTCTTTCTCTCTCTCTCTGTGTGTGTGTCTCTCTCTCTTTCTCTCTCTCTGTGTCTCTCTCTCTCTCTGTGTGTCTCTCTCTCTCTCTCTCTCTCTCTCTGTGTGTGTGTCTCTCTCTCTCTCTTTCTCTCTCTCTCTCTCTCTGTGTCTTTCTCTGTCTCTCTCTCTGTGTCTCTCTCTCTGTCTCAGACCAGTCTTCTGTCAGCTCATTCTGCAAGAGACGAAGCTGCACGATTAGAAGAGAGACGAGGTGTGATTGAGTTCCATGTCATCGGTAACTCCCTGAATCAGAAGCCCAATAAGAAGATCTTGATGTGGCTGGTGGGCCTCCAAAATGTCTTCTCGCATCAGCTGCCCCGCATGCCCAAAGAATACATCACACGCCTCGTTTTCGACCCGTATGTCTCTTACTTTTGTCATACATTTGTGTTACAGATCATGTGTGCTGTCCTTTTATATGATATTTTGTGAGTACTGTTTGCAGTCTATCACTCACATCACCTGAATAATAAACCAAACTACTTGTGAAAACTGTAGCTTCAATTAATTAGTTGAAGTTATTGATAAACAAGACTGGGTTGTAAATTTGCACAGAGCATTGCATCAGTTCTTTAATGACTGATATACATTCCTTTTCACACAGGAAGCACAAAACCCTGTCCCTAATCAAAGATGGACGTGTGATTGGGGGGATCTGCTTCCGAATGTTTCCATCTCAGGGTTTCACAGAGATAGTTTTCTGTGCTGTAACCTCAAATGAACAGGTCAAGGTGAGGATGTTTTTGTTTTGACCCTAAACTCATATTTACCACAAATCTTTAATGTATTTTTAATTTGTGTAGTAAATATTGGACAGCAAAGAGGATGGCTGTGGCTGCTCCAATATCCTTTTACTGGCTTTGGACAGTCATTGGTATTCTGAGCATGTACTCAAATATTAATTCTCAAAATTACCCTTTAAATCATTAATAGTTGAAGCTTTTTTAGTCATTATAGTTAATAGTCATTCATCTATTGGAGCAAACAGTGTTTCAGTGCACAAAGTACACTACCAGTCAGAAGTTTCAGAATACTCACATTTTTCCAGTTTTGTATTGTAAATGATTGAGTTTAATGTCTCATTGACTCTGAAATGAAAGTATAGGAGTTAAATAAGACATCATGGATCCACTTTATAGCCCAAAATGTGTCTAAACTTTGGACACAGAGTAGCACCTTTGTCAGATATAACAGCTGAACACACTCATGACATTCTTTCTACAACAGACATCAAACATTCTTCTTCACAAATCTGCTGCAGAACGTCACATAAATGTTGGCTCTTGTAGGTTTGCTTTGCTTTTCACTTCATCCCAAATCAGCTGGATGGGGTTTAAGTCTGGAGACTCTGCTCCACTCCATGTTTTCAAGCTGACCATCTTGTTCTTTTTTTTCCTGAGGTAGTTCTGGCAGAGCTTGGACTGATGTTTTGGGTCTTTATCTTACTGTAGGATGAACCACTGACCAACTGGGTGCACACCAGAAACTTTCAACCCTTTCTAAAACTGTTCTAAAACGTTTGACTGGTAGTGTAGATACAAATATTCTGTCTATAAAAACATTAGCCTTTCTGACCTGCTACATCTTTTTTGGCATTGAAAATCTGTGTGTTAGTTCAGTTGGTTATGTAGTTGAAGTATTCTCCAAGTAACTCCATAAATGTTAAGTCAAATCACACTCTCTCACTTTGTATAGCTTTATAAACTATTCAGTGTAAAATAATAGTAAAATATTATGCTAAGCAGGTATCTGAAGAGCAGCTCCTGCACTGTAGAAAATGTGTGTGGTTGAAACTCTTCTCTAATAATATCAGTAAAGCATATGATGTCTTCGTCATAATACTTACAGAGCTTATAAGGAACAGCTGTGTGTGTGCAAATGCAACTATTTAATCAACTGTGTTGCAGCAGTGCAATACATAAAATTATGCAGATACACGCCAGCAAAGTCAGGTAGTGTTTAAATCAGCCATGATGAGAAAGGAGACTTGATTTCTGTGATTTTGTGGCACATTTGTTTATGTCCAAATGGCTGGTTTGAGAATTTGTGTAACTGCTGATATTGTAGGATTTTCACAAACAATGATCTCTAGAGTGGTGCAATAAAGAAAATACACCTTTTGATCTGTAGTTCTGGGGAGGAAAATGCACTTTGCCTTATAGAAAAGAGAGGTCAACAGAGAATGCCCACACTAAAAGAGGACAGTAAACTTTGAGGTGGATGGACTGAAACAGCAGGCAACCATGTAAGGTTCCACTTCGGTCAGAAAAGAACATAATTCATGCAACCTTTCTTGCATCAAGAGTCCATCCTAGTGGAGGTGTGGAAATGCTATCATGGAATTGGAATTAATAGCAATTAATTACTGTGGCTTATTTGAGTGTTTCTGACCATGTGCATTCCTTCATGGCCACAATTTACTCGTCTTCCAGTGGCTACACCTGTGATAGTGCACCATATCAAGCCATTTCAAACTGCTTTAATGAACTTGATGATCATTTCATAATGTTCTTCAGTGGCCTTCCTGTTCACAGAATCGGAATCCAATAGAAAACCTTTGGGACACTGTAGAATGGGAAATTTGCAGCATAAGTGCACCTGATAAAGCTCCGGGAATTGCGTGATACTCCACACAAACAACCAGAATTCACAAAACAAATAATTCCAACATCGTGTGGAATCCACACGACAAAGAACGGAAGCTTTCTTGTAGAGCAAAGGGAGGCTCTACCTTGTATTGATGTACTGTTCCTAATAACATGCTCAGTGAGTGTAAATACATCTGCAATTTATGCTGGCGAGTATTAAAATGGTTTGTTTGGAAAAAAGAAAGAACATGAGCTGATATTACCACCTGAAGCAGTTAAACCGGCAATCTTCCAGTCACAAGACCAGATCCCTAACCACCCAGCCACCGCTGCCCCTAAACATGCTTCATTCTTTCTCATTAAATAGAAAATAATTTAATGTAATTCAAAATGCTCCTACACATTTCTTATCCATCTTTTGGTGCCAACTTTTCTAAAGGCTATATAGTGAAGCAAATACCAAAGTACTCAACAATTCCAAATTTTTGGTCCGCCATTATGTCTTTCTGGTACCACTTGCTTTACTTTGTACTTGCATTGTTATTTAAAAAGAAGAGAATACTTTGAAATGGTGTTGTTGCCTGTTAAATAGTAGTACCACTAGTATTACATACTTAACAGCATTTGTTGGAGAGCTTTTGCAATAAATCTTGAGCAATGATGATGCACATTTTTAACATCAGATGTTTTGCTTTCTCGCAGGGTTATGGTACTCACCTGATGAACCACTTGAAAGAGTATCACATCAAACATGAGATTCTCAACTTTCTCACGTATGCTGATGAATATGCTATCGGGTACTTCAAAAAGCAGGTTAGTGTGTCATTGGTTGGTCTAAAATAAAACAAAAGTGACTCTACAGTGTTGTGTTCATAAATATTGACTAATGTTACCTGACTTTTCTTCTCGTGTTTTGTTTTCTAATGCTACATTTTATAATAGAGCTTAGTTATTTTAAAAGGTCTACTCTGATACAAAGGACAACACGTGCTCATGTGTGACTCAGCAATGGCTGGCACCTGAGATTTGGTATCATTATTAGCAGTAATAATATAGTACTGGTGCATCTCTACAGAAAAATGCAAACATTCTGAAAGTCAGGTCCCACAAACTTACATCCCATGCTGCTACAATTTGTTTAAACAAAATTTGCACAAATACTGATTCATTCTATTCTTTTACATTCAAATATTTCCTCCATTACATTCTTAGGCCCATTCAGTACTACTTAAAATACTTTATTCTGTTTCCTGTCATGATTTTAAATGCCAAATGTAATAGTGAGATATTGTTGATTCATGTTGACAGAGCTCCACATTTTTACCTGTTCTAGGGATTCTCTAAGGATATTAACATACCCAAGGCCAAGTATGTAGGCTACATTAAGGACTACGAGGGAGCCACGCTCATGGGCTGTGAACTTAACCCCAGCATCCCATACACAGAGTTCTCTGTCATCATTAAGAAACAGAAAGAGGTGTGTGTCTATGTGCATGTCTGTGCATGCTTGCATTTCTTCACCTGTAAGGAACACATTTAGTAAAAGCTGTAATGAGATGTTGAACAATTTGTTTTGTGAGCTTTATTTTGCCAACATTTAGAATATAACAGTATTTAAAATTTTGTGCCTTTTTGTAAACTAAAAATGATCTTTTCTTTTTATTGGTTAAGTTTATAATTAGGCTTATTTTTCCCATTTGGGTTGGCTTCATGTCAGTTTTGTGCTTAGGTATGTAATTATATATACTTAGACACATTTATTTTACCAATTACTGTACATCAGTGTTTGATAAACAATTAGATTACAACTTTCCCAGTTTTAGAATAGTGTGCAGTTTAATATATTTTATTTTGTACTGGTTGTGTTAGGGGATTAACAAATAGTAGTGTAATGGGTCACAGATAATCCAGATCACCTCTTACTGTTCATTATGCACATGTCAAAGTTTAAGCATAATAGTGTGGAGTACAGTTTTTTTATGTTTTGTTATGAATTACTTGGCTAACAATGTGAAACTAAGACTCAGAGTGATCATTCCCTAAATGTCGATGTGGAGTTGCAAGGAAAAAATACAGACAAAAGCCCTCTTTGGATTGGATAAAATTTACAGGGGCCCTTGAGGTCCTCTGTGATTTTATTTACAGCTGCATGTAAAGTGCACCTCTCGTTCTCTGAATTAACTGAATTGACTACTGTTTTTTAGCAAGTTCAGAAGCCGTCTGATAGCTTTAGTCCTGTCTGGATACGGACAGATATTGTCTCACATTGGAAAATTAAGAGTTTTAGCCAATTTATAGCCGTATTTAGTATTTTAACATGCAGAACCACCAAAAACAAATTACAAACCAAAAAATTTTAAGAATTGTTTATTAAAGTACTTAAAGGACTAATTTTCCACTCGTACACTACCTGGGAGAGCATTATGTGGAGGTAAAAGAACGTCCGATAAGATAATGATACCGGCTTTTTTATACATTCTTATTAAAGAATAATACAGGGTTATTAAAGAATAATACAGCATTATTAAAGAATAATACAGTGTTATTAAAGAATAATACAGCGTTATTAAAGAATAATACAGGGTTATTAAAGAATAATACAGCCTTATTAAAGAATAATACAGGGTTATTAAAGAATAATACAGGGTTATTAAAGAATAATACAGCCTTATTAAAGAATAATACAGCCTTATTAAAGAATAATACAGGGTTATTAAAGAATAATACAAGGTTATTAAAGAATAATACAAGGTTATTAAAGAATAATACAGCGTTATTAAAGAATAATACAGCGTTATTAAAGAATAATACAGCGTTATTAAAGGAGTGATTGTAATCACTGCTACAGGTACAAATGAACTGTGATTATATTATTATGTGATGCAGACATTCATGTTTATAAAATCTTACAACCTCAGAAACTTGTCCTGTAGTTATTTTGAAAGGACATTTACCATATTAAAAATAGATGTTCCCTGATAAACTAATCCAATCTGAATAAGGCTTAGAGTTTAATTACCTACTACATACCTAACTACCTACTTTATTTTTTTAAGCTAATTCAGAGCTAGTCTCATGATGCTAGTGAAGTCCTGATGCAAATGTCCATGTTTTTGTTGTAAAGATTTTTGACTGTTGCGAATAGCCTAATTTAATATCTTAATGATGGGATCTTTCAGAAATCACAAACCTACAGTAGTCATGCTTTTGAAGAGTCATTTATCATTTATCTACTTGTTTTGGAAAGATTTTCCACTCCATACACTATCTGGGAGTGTATTATGTAGAGGTAAAAAAAGCTAAAATCCAAAAAGAAAATAAGACAAAAAAATCTATAATCCAGATGAGATAGTGTCCATTCCTTATTACAACCATTATATCAAAAAGTGAAGCTAAACACTAGAGGGTGCACATGACTAAGGCCTCTTTGAATATAAACAGAACTGGTGCAGAGACTGAGAGGAGCAGTTGCAAAGTGGAAGCTAGAGAGGCTCAATACAGATAACCAAAGTTACCAAAGGTACACAGAGACATAGTGACTGTAAAGATGTCTGTCCTCTCTCCCAGACTGTGTTGGAATCTCAGGTGTTCTTTCTTTTTGTAAAGTTTTGATGATGTGGAATGTAATCTATTCATTTTGAATGTTGTTTTTATTTACGTTCATGGGCAAAAGTTCAATGCTTTAAGTTTTCTTAACCTTCTTTATTTCAAATATTAATAAATTGAATGCAAATCTGTCATACTTTATTTTTACATTGATTAAAAAAAGATCTAATATGTGAGTCAAAAACCATTAAACGATTTGATCCATGAGATTTATGATCTGTTACACCCCTAACAAATATTGTGAGAATTGATTGAGAATAATGTTGCATGTGCTGCCTTTCTTTGCTTGAATAAATTGTAATTATTTTATTTTTCTCAGATCATTAAGAAGCTGATAGAGAGAAAACAGGCACAAATACGTAAGGTGTATCCTGGGCTCTCCTGTTTTAAGGAGGGTGTTCGCCAGATTCCAATTGAAAGCATTCCAGGCATACGTATGTCAATATTCCACTTTGGTATTAATACTCCTAATGTGTATTAACATATTATGTTTTGTGTGTTTCCTATACCAGTGATTTTTGTTTTCATTTTGTTTACAGGAGAGACAGGCTGGAAACCTATGGGGAAAGGGTGAAATTCTTTTCCTTAATTTTGTAAAACAGCTGTTGACTTCTTCTTTGTAGTATGAGCACACAATAATTGAAAGTTGTTTTTGTTACAGCAAAGAGGTGAAAGATCCAGATCAGCTGTACAGCACTTTAAAAAACATTTTGCAGCAAGTCAAGGTGATGCACTATATTTTTGACAATTTCAAAATGGCTGTGTGTGGAATTTTCAAGTGAGCTATGTTTGCGTACATCTTTGCTCTCCAGTCACACCAGAATGCGTGGCCTTTTATGGAGCCTGTAAAGAAGAATGAAGCACCTGGCTATTACCAAGTCATTCGTTTTCCTATGGGTATGGACTTCAGTAAAATGCCATTCACATACTTTTCCCCTTATAGTCCACAATAATATGCATTCATTATGCCTGCTTTGAACATTTTAATGTGTCCTCTGTTCTAGCACACCTGACTCACATTTTGACAAATTTAGCAAATGTGTCATAAGTACAAAGTGGACTTAAAAATTCTAAATTTGAAAAGGTTGGGACAGTATGGAAAATTTGCATAAAAAAAATGAAGTTTCTTACATTTACATGACTTTTAATTAATTACAGACAGTAAGAACCCAAACTATTTAGAGTTTTGTTTGGTCAATGTCATTTTGAGTCAACTTCTTTGTTAATATACATCCATTCATCCAATGCACAAGTGCATTTCACTGCCAGTTGTACCATGTATGATTATGTACAGGACGAATAAACCTTGATTTGATTCCTGGATTTCAGGCTTGTAATACATTTCAAGAAAGTGTTCCTTAAAAAATTGCAAGGGGTTTGCATGTTCCTCCCTCTGCAATAATATATATAGTAAATAATATAAAAGGAGTCAAGGTATCTAGAGAATTTTAATTGTTCAAAAATTGTTTAAAGTTCAAAAGTCAGGATCTGTAGTGGTATGGGGTTGTGTCACTGTCGTTGGCAAAGGTCATTTACACATTTGTGATGGCAGCATTAATGCAGAACAGTACATTGAGACATTACAAATTTTGCATTTCCATGGACATCAATGTATTTTTCAACAATACAATGCAAAACTACATGCTGCACACATTACAAAGGCATGGCTGTGGAGGACATGAGGTTATGGGTGCAGGTACTGAACTGACCTGCTGCTGATAGTGAATGTGTGTATTTTGAAATATAAAAAATGTGACAGTGTGGCCTTATGATGTGTTTGCAGGAAGAATGGGACAAAATAACACTTCATCACTTGGAATCCTCAGTGTATCTTAAGTGTTATGAGAAGAAATTGCAATATTACAAAATGCTTTACCATCCCAACTTTTTGGAATGTGTTGCAGGCCTGAAATGCAGGATTGGATGTACGTTAACAAATTAAATGAAGTTAACCAGACGAAAACACTAAATATCTTTGGTTCATTCTGTCTGCAGTTAAATAACAGTAAAAGTAAATGTAAAAATACTGTTTTTTAAATTTTGCTTTTGTTTCCCCTCCTCCATATACATACAGATCTAAAGACCATGAGCGAACGTCTGAAGAGTCGTTACTACACCACCAGGAAGCTGTTCATGGCAGATATGCAGCGGATCTTCACTAACTGTCGTGAATACAATCCTCCTGAGAGCGAGTACTACAAGTGCGCCAACCTGCTGGAGAAGTTTTTCTACACCAAGATCAAGGAGGCAGGTCTCATTGACAAGTAGAAATCGGCACAGCCCTGTCTTGCTGTTTCTTCCTTCCCCTTTCTCTCACATGGCACTTGTCAGACTTTTTTTGATGTGAGGCATGTGGTGCTCTTGCCATCATGAAATGATGTAATGTTCAGAGCCTGGTTCCTCTAAAGAGCTTATAGCACAAAGATCGCTGTAAGTTCTCACAGATGGTGTAGATGACCTTAACACTATGATATTTTTGGAATAACTGGCATGAGGATGTGAGCATAAGTGCTGTTGTGCTATATGCACATTTTGGTGTGTACAGAGAGTCCATCATATCCTCACGTTTAAACATTACTCCTGCCTAAAACTTAACACTGAACGTATGAGTGAGGATCTTTGTACATACATCAACTTTCAAAAATAGCTGTACATTTTATATTTTATGTTTGGTAAAGAGTTTGGGTCATACAGGCATACCTTCTCAATATGTCACTTAAGCAACATTACTAAAAGCCACAATTATACTACATGCTGTATGTTAAAATGCATTTATTTATTATTTAAGAAAATGATATTGAGATTAATACAGGCAAAAGTTTATGGTAAGATATTGCTTGCTTGTAGTTCAAATTGAAGTGAGTGGCTGGTGAGCTGCATGGTGCAGTGCAGACTTTTGAAAGTGATGATAATACAAAATGTCTGACTGTATTTGGTCTTAATAGCAAGCCGGCCAATGAAAAATTCTACCAATGTATTTAAAAATGAGGAAAATTATGTGCAATAACTCATAAGTTAGTTGTTTTGTAAAAATGTTTGTACTTTCAAATATTTAGGAAAGATGGACTTTGTACTATGCTGAGGGAGCAGGTATTTTAAAGACAACATATTTTATAGAACCATTAAAGACTTTAGACAAACCAAAATGTTGTGCATGTCCTGATTGACAGCATTTCAGGAGAGTGACATTTAAACCATAAAAGAAACTAAATCAGAAGAAACAGTTTGCATTTCTTGAACAATTATTCAGAGATACGTGTTCGAAAATGTCCAATAATAATAATAACAACAATAACAATTCAAAGGTAAAAATCGTTGAGGCCCAACAACAACAGGCAGCACTATCAGTTTAGTCTGTGCCACTTGGACGCTTTTAAACCTGGCATTCTCAAGGAATTGCATGTTATATATGTCCAAATGTTGATGATATCACCTGAGTGTGAACATTGGATGAGCACATTGCTTAGGGCACTATTTGCGACTAGGAGATGCTGTACTGTCAGAAAGAACTTAGAGAGGGCCGACTCCAACATATTGATGTAATTTGGCCGCCATTTTAATTGTGTGTAACTGGGGCAGCTTGCCTGCAGTGTCAGTGATGTTTTGTAAATAAACAAAACTTCTCTTGTGTGTACTACAAGCTGCTGTAATGCACCTATTTGGCTTTTGAACACCAGGAACTACTGTTACTAATGTTTATTTATCAAACAGCTGTCATGATTGTGTAATTTTATAGATTTAGAGTGGAAAATAAAGCTATGTATTAAACCTGGTCAAACTTATAATAGACCCTATAAATTGGCGTCCTCACCAGCCTGAACTCAACACAGGATTCGATGCCACTTGATGATGATTAGATAGTTGAACAGACCTAGCTGAGACTTCACATACCACATGGTGGTGTATATATACACACTTTTATGTACAATATGTAAATCTGTAGCCCTGGCAAACCTAAGTCAGACTCAGGAGTTGATTTTTTTGGTATAGGTATCAATAGAACAAGTAAGCATAATATTGGCATAAAAATTGTCATTCTGTTCACTAAATGTGTTATCCTGATACTTGGTATATTTCAGGGCCTTCTGATTAATTTTAAAATGATTAAATCGTAGTAGGTCCTCTCTATGAAGGTTTCGATCCCATTCTGCCCACCTAAAATAATTTCAGCAGTTGCAGGTTATTTATTCACATATGATATACTGTAAATGGAGATTTCTCCTATTTAGTTGTCGGAAGGAATGCAACCCTCACTGACAGCACCGATACATGGTATCCATGCTGACAACCGTTCCTTCATTAATGATAGTATTATTGACCAGGGTTTATATCTATATATCTATGGCCATATATACCTAAACCTTTACAAAGATCGCCATTGTGCGTCTATAGCAACATCCAGTTACACACATTCAAAATGGCCGTCAATTACAATGCGGCATATAGGAAGTCGGCCCTCTGTTCTTGTCACTACCCGATTCGTTCACCCTGCTCGATTTGTACTGCGCATGCGCATAACACGTCATTTCCGGATAAAGCTTTATGAATTGAATTGAATCAGAGTCGTTTTGGTGAAGGATGAAAACTTTTGCACTTTATTGTTTTATTACATTTATGCTTAATTTTGTGTTAAAAAGAAATCATTTACATTTTCACACTTTGCAGGATTACTCACTCAAGGGTGGATTTACATAGACGGTGGAGAGCAGATCTGCTTTAAACAACAGCAGGGTTGCCAGGTCCCCAAAAATCCCAATGTCTGACATAAAGCACCCTATACAACCTGACACCAGCCTAAAATCTAGAGTGTCCAATCACAGATATTATTGTTAGCATTATTATATTTTAATAGTCATATTAGTAGTAAATATAATGTAAGAAGAACATAACTCCATATTTGCTTTTCTTTGCATTTAAAACATACCCTTTTTTTTTTTTTACTATAAATTTATATTATGTTCAGATTCAATTCCAATAAGTTGTCTATTACTAGTAAGTCTACCCAAATGCTCTTCACACTCAGTTGTTCACTCCTTTTAACTCCTTGTGTACACGACAGTCATAGCCATAAAAAACACTTATAGTAACACAGACATTTTTGAGTGTATAACTGTGTGTTAAAACCATAAGGAGTTAAAAGGTAGTAGAGAAAATGGGATGCAACAAAGCAATCATGGAGGCATGTTCTTCTTACATTATATTTACTACTACTACTACTACTACTACTACTAATAATAATAATAATAATAATGCTAACAAAAATATCAGTGATTGGACGCGCTAGTGTCAGGTTGTAGGGGGCGCTTTGTCACACATCTGGATGGAGATTTTTGGGGACCTGGCAACCCTGCTGTTGTTTAACGCACATCTGCTTCCCACCATCTATGTAAATTCACCCTTTAGTAAGTAATCCTGCAAAGTGTGAAACACATAAATGATTTCTTTTTAGCAAACAATGTACCATAAATTTTATTAAACTATAAAGTGCACAAGTTTTCATCCTTCAGCAAAACGACTCTGATTCAGTTCAATTCGTAAAACTTTATCTGGAAATGACGTGATTATGCGCATGCACAGTACAAATTGGGCAGGGTGAATGGATCTGAACAGGAAACATTATTTGGACTAAGGTCCAGCTTCATCCCTGGGAAGAGCATACACAATCAGAGGCAGGTTTATTAAACCTTTCACCACCCCCAACACACACACTTATCTGTTGCTACACCCTCTCATTTCTAATCAAAGCTTTTGTCTTGTTCATTCATCATACTGACAGTTGATATGAGATGGACTGTGGTTTAATGAAGAAGAAATGTTATAAATAGCTTTGGAGTAGTTACTAACATTATCAAAAATGTTTGGAGGTCTCTGGTATCATTCTGGGATAACCACCCAATCAGAACTGGACACCTAATCAGCTCTGGGAGATGAATGAATATTACACTTATATAGTGCCTTTCTAGATACCCAAGGACGCTTTACAATCAACACACTTCTTTTCCACACACACACACACACACACACACACACCAGCAAGAAGCGGCAGCCCGTCGTGCACAGCGAACTCTCAACCGGAAGTAACCTGGAGGACTGCATCGAGCACTAGGGGGATCACCCAGGACAGAGTGCCAACCGTATCTGGGCATACATACATTCATACACACACCAGAGTATTTTTTTTTTTTAGAGTAGCCAATTCACCTGTTCTCCATGTTTTCGGACTGTGGGAGGAAACCGGAGTCCACGGAGGAAACCCACACAGACATGAATATGGAAACTCCGCTCAGATGAACTCGAACCCAAGACCTCAGCACTGTGAGTTGAACGTGGTAACCACTAAGCCACCGTGCTGCCCCAAAAAGAGATGGTAAGCATCAGCATTCAGTGGCAGAACCTGAAAATATGGAGGTACTATAAAATCATTAATTTTGTTCTATAAAATGCAAGTTAAGGTTGATGTATACTATATATGCTCATCCATCCAAATAATTTAACTCGGGTTCCAATTACTTCCATGGCCACAGGTAGAGCTGGACAATATATCCATTACATCTTATTGTGATACATTTTCTTGTTCTATCAGCAATATGCTTATCAAGGATATCATCAGTACATAAAGATCACTGACCAAGTTGTACATGTCTTTACAGAATGTCAAATATCCTGTTAAACTAAATGTGCAGTGGACACTAAATAAGAAATCAAAGTTATGCACGAAAGAGCATTTGCATATCAGAATCTGCCACTGTTGATGTGTGTTGTGAAGAGTCTTGCTTCTATTACTTATAAAATAAACTTTTCTTATTTAATACAAAGTATTAACCCAGCCATTATGGTGTGCCTGGGGAGAGGATGCGTATTTCAGTCTCAATGTCCTCTCACCAACACCCCAGAAGCTTATGTATATATAAAGCACATGTTTACACAAAACTATATCAGACATCTGGTTCTCTTTAAGTCATTAGCATATAGAATTGTAAACAGAAAAATTACTTAATTTTTTAGAACAGTATGTGCATTCCAAAACACACATGGTGTGGGGGGAATTTCCATGAATACAGAGGGGCCTCAGTCTTCCAGGGACTTGGGCCTCTCATGTAAACATTCCATGCTATTATTGAAGACAGTTCATTTTAAGTGTATTGTTGTAGAGGGCTATGTGTGGTGCTAGCTCTTTTAAGGGTTATGCAGTAAACAGGATGGTGTATCGGTCAGGACACAGGAAGAATATGAGGAGACGTAATTCTCTTTTAGGAAATATATATTGTCATCCAACAAGACTCAGCAGTACAGCTTGACATTCACCATTGCCATCAGTCTGAAACACCAAATTAGATAACATTAATCTCTATTCTAACAAATGTATGCTATACTGCTGAATTATAATAGAAAATAAACACTTAAGACATAGGAGAAATATAACATTTAACATTACTATCTGTTCATTCTAACAGAAATAATGACTGGAGGTAGCTAAGGCAAATTTATCACTAGAAAATAAGCACACAAGACTTTGTTGGCCCCATGTGGTGAACTTATTACTACACCAAACAATGTCCATATGCAGCAGCCATACCTGTCAAGTTTTGGATTTAAAAATAAGGGAAATTTTCCGCCACGTTTTGAGCCGTCCCACCAGCCCAACTGACGTTCAGTATCTCTTACATTTTCAGACAGATTTACAAGAAATACAAAATAACCA